>SOPF01027060.1:0-31422 GCA_012979155.1 Hypericum perforatum | reverse complement strand
GTGCCTGATGTTTCTTAAAGCTTGACATTCAGCCATGAAGCTCCGTGCAGCTCCTTTCTTTTGTAGGTTCAATACTTTTACAGCTACAGTTTGCCCATCCTGCTCCAGAATTCCTTTGTAAACCGAGCCAAAGCTGCCGACGCCAAGCAGGATTGCCGAAGAAAATCCATTTGTTGCTCTGAAAATTTCGGAATAAGAGAGACTAATCAGTGGTTCCACGCGCAATGATTCTGAATGTTGATGCTTTATAGCCTTCTTATTCCAACGAATTCTCACAAATGATATGATGATAGCCAATGCCAGAATCATTCCAATCACTGATATTAGGACTTTGATATAAACAGGTATTCCGGACTTTCTTGATTTGTAGAAGGAGCACTTTGGCAGGTGGAGATTCGGTATTCCTCCACACAACTTCTGGTTTCCAACAAGTGAGACTTCACTGCTGTTTGTGAAAGCTCCTTGAAGTGGCACCTCTCCCTCGAGATCATTGAAGGAGAGATTTAACTTTTGCAAAAGCTTGAGAGTGCCCAAGCTTCTTGGAAGTTGTCCACTTAAGTTGTTGAATGAAAGATCAAGTTCTTCAATAGCCTTCAGAGAACCGATGGAGTCTGGAATGGTTCCCTGGAAGGAATTGTCACTCATATAGAGACGATCTAAGCTTATGCAATCCCCTATGCTGTCTGGAATCTCACCGGATAGCTTATTGTAAGACACATCCAACTGAGCCAGGTTTTTCAAGTTGCCTACTTGCAAAGGAAGGGTGCCAGAGAGAAGGTTTCTGGATAGATTCAGAGAGATCGATATCGATGGCAACCCAATGACTTCTTCAGGAATATCACCAGTCAGTTTATTACTATAGAGATGGAGCAGTTGCAACATCTGACAATTTCCAAGACTGCGAGGTATTCTTCCGGTAAAACTGTTTTCTTCCAAGTACAGCCAGCTTAACATCGTGAGATTTCCTACAGAGGAAGGAATGTTACCTGACAAATTGTTTTTACCAAAGCCAGCTTGTTGCAACTTATTAAGATTCCCTACTGTTGCAGGAATGACTCCTCTGAGATGGTTGCTGTACATTGCTATCGCTTCCAGGCCGACAAGATTCCCGAGACCTTCTGGTATGTATCCTGATATCTTATTTTGCTCTATCAATAAAGAGTCGAGTCCTTTTGACAGGTTGGCTAAAGAATTGGGCAAGGCTCCTCCGAAGTTGTTGCCTCCGATATCCAGATATCGCAAATCGCTGCAGTTGGTCAAGGAGCTTATGAAACTAAGGTCACCCACATCCCCAGTTCCTAGATAATTACCACCAAATCCCAACCTATTCAACTTCTTCATACCTGCAAAACTGATCCTCCTTACGTCTCCAGTAAAATAGTTATTAGCAAAATCAATCCCACGAAGGCTCGACAAGTTTGATAGCGATGTTGGTAAAGTTCCACTAAAACGGTTTCCCCATATACTGAAGAGTTTTATTGTAGGCAGACTATGTTTATGGCCGAAATTATTGGGAAGATTTCCATGAAATTCATTACCACTCAACCCCAGTTGTTCTAGACATGAATGATTGTAGACAGACAGTGGCACCAAACCTGACAGCATGTTCTCGCCAACACCAAGAACGGTTAATCTTTTCAAGTCAACAACCAGCTGTTCCGGAATGCTTCCTTCTAACTGATTGTCATTCAACCACAGTTCTGCGAGTGCGGATATGTTTCCCAGAGAAGGAGGGATGGCCCCCGTCAAGTTGTTGTTGGGAGCATAAAAGAGTTGCATGTTTATTAAGAATCCAAGCTCTGGAGGAACATGACCAGTGAACTTGTTCCTTTCTAAAGCCAGCACCCTCAACCTCGAACATCTTGACAAGTTCGCGGTTATTTGTCCTACGAAAGAGTTGTTTGTCACGTGAAGCTCTTGCAACCTGGAAAGACTGCCTATCTGTGGAGGCAATTCGCCGGTGAAGCTGTTATGTGAAAGATCAATGATTTTGAGGAAGCTGAGGTTTCCAATGGATGGATCTAGAGATCCTGACAGCTTTTGTGATGCTAATTCTAACATCACTACTCTTCGATGCCGTCGGCCGCAAGTAACACCTTTCCATTTGCAAAAATGGAGGGACTGGTTCCATGAGCTTAGAACCTGTAAAGGATCAGAAATTCGGTCCCTAATGGCAAGCAAAGCCGAGATGTCCGACTTGCTACCATCATTCTTAGTGCACCCGACCCTGGTTGCGAAATCTCTGCCCGAAAGAATGGTGCTCGTGACTACGAAAAGAGCCAGAGAAAGAAGGCATGCTTTTGATTCTCTCATGTTAGGGAAATGCTCTTTTGTGCTCTGTTCAGGATTTGGTCTAAAGACCTGCAAGTATGACAAGAGTATTTGTGTTCTCTTTTTGGTTCACTCCTGTATTGACAATGATAGTCGCCGTTGACTTCATGTACGTGTTGGCTCCGTTGGGATCACAAAGTAAATGAGAAATTGAGTGAGAGAGAGAGAGAGAGAGAGAGAGAGAGAGAGAGAGAGAGAGAGAGAGAGAGAGAGGAAACAGCACATAGACTAATTCGTGATTTAACAACAATTACAAGTTTTTCCAACTTTCCGTGAACGTTGCTTCGAGAAGATGTAAATTAGAAGTCCACTTTATGGGAGTGAAAGACTCGGTGCAAGTCTTGAATGCCGAAAATTTAGCAGGTGAAGCGCACTAACCATCATGAATCCAATTTGGATTCAATATGATTCTTTTTGTCAAAAAGCAATTTTGTTTCAACCAATCCAAACAAATTCTAATATAGATTTGAATATTTTTGGACGACTTAAATCGAATTAACATATTCCATGTTTATCAATTTGGTGAATAAAATTCAAATTTTAATTCGCGAATAATACGTAAAAGAATATTAAAAAAATATGAAATAGAATAATGATCAATTGAAAAGTGGGAGATAAAAGGAGGAACCACAAAAATATATGACTAGGTAAATAATTTCCGTAAGAGAGCTACATGAATTTTGATTAAACTTCGTAGACAACTTAATTTAGTATCCAAAAATATTTAGAAATTAAAAAAAAAATTAAGTACATAATATAAATTCATAAAACTAAAAAAATAGATTACAAAGCAATGAAAAAAATGAAATTGGATGAATTCAATTCAAATTTTATAAGGTTTAATTCTTATTCAAATTCTTTCTTGGACATCTAGAATATAAATTATAATTTGGTAATTTGAATTTAATTCGATTTGTCATCACTTCTAATTGCATTGCAACCGGTCTGAAGCTTCAATACGAAGAATCGAACTTGCATCTTTCCTAGGGATGGAGAATCTTATACAAGTTGAATACACTCAGCCTAATAAATATTGGGATATTAGATGATTAAGAAAATCGTTGCTAGGATTGAGCTAGAATATGTCAAACATATATACATGAAAACTTAAAATAATTGGTGTTAGTACGTTATACACCTCTATTAAACTTTGTCAATTTATATCACAGTACAAACTTTAATAGAAAATTAGTAAATTATCATCTGACATGCTACTCCCAAACACATAAGTTTCCTTAAATCCGTTTGTAAAATAATAAAAATCCTAAAAGTTGACGACCACCTTGTTTTGTCCATCACTTAATTGGTTCTCGTACTCATCAAACTAAGAGCAACATCCACGTAGATTTGGTAGGCGAAATGACATCGTTTGCTCATTTTTAGCCTCGGAATGCAGTACAATATGCTTGATATTGGTGAAGTGCGTTAAACTAGCTAGGATCTACTTAAGGTACCTACAATGTCAATGATAAAAATCTTGTCTAGGCATCGAAATTCTCACCAACATAGAGAGAAGTAATGTCGATGCATATACAACAAACAACATTTAATTTATGGACTTTTGTAAAGGTCCTCATCCACATCTCCGATTAATAAATCAATGTTCGAGGTAGAAAAAATAATCTTTCACTATGTTTAGTTTAGTGTTGATTTTTGTTTTCAGTTCAAAGAATGGCGTGTCAGTCCAAATGCAGGGATGCAAATGAGTTATAGCTCTTCTCGTCCTTTCTTCCGACATCGATTCTTTCCAAGTTGTACAACAAATTCCATTATTAATAAATTCAATTTCCGGGTCCTCCACTATATAAATTGTACCTTGAAGCAGCTCTCGAAAAGAAATTGAATATACAATTGCATGAGGCACCCGATGTCGGATTATTGCAGGCTCCCCGATGAAATATTGACATTAATTTTCGTGGAACTCCCTGTCATGTCCCTCGGAAACTGCCTGTGCGTTTGCAAGCAATGGAATTCTTTGATCACCGATACAAAATTCATCAATTTCCACCTCGATCATCATCAGAATGTCGCCAACCACCTCTTCTTCACATGGCAGAAGCTCTTCAAGGACCGAGAACCCGGCCCGGTCCGCCTGTCGATCCACTCCATCGACGAAAACAAGTTCGTTCCATGTCTGGAACTGGAGTTCCCGAAGAAGTACAAGAACTCGTTCCAAAGAGACTCGATAGAGATGGTCGGATCCTTACACGGTGTCACATGCTTGTACAACAAGTCAATCTGGCTAGGGCTAGAGATATTCCTGTGGAACCCGACGGTCGACAAGCTAGTTATCCTCCCGAAACCGGGTAGTTTCTACACGGATAACCGCGACGAGCACTGGTGGTTCCTCGGGTTCGGGTTCGACCCCAACGAGGAGGACTACAGGGTGGTCAAGGTAACTTACCCTGACGAGACAGGCCCAGTTTACTCGGACCTGCCAATGATAGAGCTCTACTCTCATAAAACCTGCTCCTGGAGGCTCGTCTCTAACACTGCTCCTCCTCCTGACTACTATCCGATTTCGGAAAGGCATCCTCAGGTATCATTTTTCTTGGATTTGTCTGATCGTCACATCTCTCTAAACGTAAAATTTTCACCGAACTACTCTATTCTTATCAAATATACTACTATAAATTTAAGTGGTAACTTTTTTAAACTAATCAAAGTCTTGATCTTAGTATTAAAAGTTGATAACTCTTTTATTGTAATACATAATAATTTTTCAGAAGATGTTATCGATGAATTTATTCCCAACTTTTACATAAAAAATATTTCTGAATAAATACATATTTATGAATAAGAAAAATATTTTAAAATATTATTTGTGCATTTATGTCATCAATCATATTCTAAATTATTTTCAAATATTCTTTGTTATTGTCGACTTCTTGTCAAAAAACATATCAATGAAATATGATTTAAATAAAACTATAAGTCGAGATTTTAGGTGCCTTGATTATAAACAAAATAATCGTTTTAGTATTAACATATTTATTGACCAAAAAATCAGGTTTGCTTGAACGGGATTATGCATTGGCCGGCGGGTTATCGAGGGACGGAACAAGGCTGCAACTCGTTGATGATCCTGTGGTTCGACTTGGCTAAGGTTGTCTTTGGCGGGATGATGCTTCCTGAATACTGCAACTCGGAATCAGACGACAGTTGGGTCTCTTTCGGGTCCCTGGCCGTCATACGCGGCTCGTTGTCCTTCTCGGATTGCGATCGCAGGTACAACTACTGCTACATTTGGACAATGGAGGAGTACGGAGTCCCCGATTCCTGGAAGAAACTGTACGCATTCGAATTCCAAGGACCGTCGCCTGTCGTCTACGAGCTAAGGAGCAATGAGGAAAGAGAGATACTGTTGTTATGGAGTGAGAATGGCAGGGATGCTACTGGTTCGGTTCTGGCTTCGTATAACCCTTTATTGGACCAAGTTGGTCTGATCGGATTCAATGGACTTCGGAGCAATCTTAGCTTGGAGCCTTGGAGGGAGAGTTTAGTGCTTTTGGAGTCTTGGAATTCAAGTTCCTCAAAACTGAAACACCGTAATGGAAGACGGAAATTGAATTCCAAGGGTGGGAACAAGCCAACGAGCCGAAAGCAAAGTATCCATAGTAATCTCATTGAAGGCTGGAATCCACGCATGATTCATGGTAACTGCTAATTCAGGTTTCGCTCATTACAAATTTACTACTTTTCATAAATCATCCTATATTTTTTTGTTTGAGAAACTAAATTATTGGGCTTGTTAAAACAATTAAACATCCTATTAATTAAAGTGTTTAATTAAATATGAAAATTGTGACAATGCGGATCCGTTGTTAGTCTCAGGTTCCCATTTCCATCGGAGCTTTGACTGACGTGGAAACTCTAACAGTATTTAATTCGTTCAATTTTCGCTTTTAATTTGGATGGAGTTTATTTTTTCAGGTTTTACAGCTGGATGAAAGGATCGTATTTCGGTGTTGCCAGTTTTGCATGTTCGGTGCGCGAGAAAATTATAAAGGGACTTCCTGAACAAAGTTCATTTGTATCTGATACCTGTGTATTTTGATGGGCGCCACGTTGTTTTTTCTATCATAAATTTTTTGTGCTCATGTAACTGGATCCTTATGCAGGTAACAAAGTTTTAGCTATTTCGGTTTCGTTCCCAAATATCAAATGCATGCCGATAAATTTGGTAGTTTTCATATAAATGTATCTTTTTAGCAATATAAGGACTTGTACCTAGATAAATTTGATGCTTGAATTTCTTAATTGTATCATGCACGTTCGAGCATGTAGAGGCTAATATTTTTTTGGTGGAACGTAGAGGCTAATGTTAATGCTATTATTCTCGGAGAAAAACAATCTGATAAAGTAACGCGTTAGACTTCTCGTCGGTGGGTTTTTTGGGGTTCTTATTTGTTTGGACTGTTAAATCTGTGTGGGTTTCAGGGTTTTGCGCTGATAGGTTTCTCATTTTATTATTATTTTTTTTTTGAGAAAGTTGCTCAATTTATTCGGGGGCTTTACCGCTTTACGTTGTCTGAGTTGCAGTTTCGGTGGGAACCTGTTTAGGTTTGAGTTTTGCTTGTTGATAGATACTCAAGTCTCAATTTTTTTTTAAATAAATAACGAACTTAATTAATGAAAGAAAAATAGAAAACTTGGACACTTGCGGGACAATTTTCGCCCAAGGAAGACCAAGGGACTTCAGAAGGACTGTTACTGAAGACCAAGGGTAGTCTTCTTAGATGGTCAAAGGTAGTTACAGTGGTGGAGTCTTGTTGACCAACTCGACCAATAGAAATAGAGCTAGCACTTATTATTTTAAGCGTTATTTTGACTAGTAATTTTATAAATGTCTTTTAAGTTTTAGTCATCCATCGCATTGAACAATACCTTTCAAGAAAACACTTTGAGCAATACAACAAGTATTTCCCACCTTCAGAGTCTGCTGGTCTTTAGTTGTTCGGCTCCCTTTCCGTTCAAGGAATAGTGCCGGAGAGGGTAATGCTGACTTGTGCTAGAGAACTTGAGTGTTGCACGGATTAACTAAGGAGGGAAATTTTAGCTCGTCACACACCGGTATGAATTATATTGGCTTCAATATAATTTGTTCACATGTACATTTGTTTAAGATTTTTAATCTTATACATGAAATTAAACCAATTCATGCCTAAAAACCAAACATGGCATAATAAATTTCTCTTACAGTAGAGTATACAACGAAAAAAGAACGGTCTAATTCACTTGTGTTTTCACTTTTAAATTCTTTGAACTGCACGATTTCATTATTTTTTTAATGGCCAATTGTAGTATTATTAGATGAAGAAAATTGAGCACGGAGATAAGAAAATCACCATGTCACTTTTTAACGTATATTATTGACACACATATGTATATATATATATATATATATATATATATATATACATATATATACATATACATATGTACATATATATATATATATATACGTACATACATATATATATATGTATATATATATATATAGGTGCGGGCTGCTAACTTTAATTGAATATGTACCCGTGGCCTTGTAGCCTAGTGGTATTGGGAGGTGTTGACTTGGTGGAGGTCCAAGGTTCAAACCTTGGCTTAAGCATATCTTGTAATAGAATAGATTTAGAATAGGATCTCAAAAAAAAAATTATTAAAGTTAGCGTTACACGGCGTTGGATTACGTTCTGTTGGCCTTTCACCAACACCAAATTCACAACACGTACAAAAAGGGACGTTTTACAACAGCACATTAATTATTCAAGACAAAAACACAATTACACATCACAACCGCAAAAAAGAAGGAACACCAATTTTTAAAAGAAAAATATAACGACACATCAATTTTTAAATACAAAATATAAGGACATATTATTTGGTCGTAGAAAATAATAAGACATATCAATTTAAGAGACAAAAATAAAATTACACATCAATTTTCAATTACACTATTAATCCCCAAGAGAAAATCAATCAACTCTTCATCCGCTGCTTCATAAGCAACACACTCGGTAAGGTGTCAAAATGCACACAACAACGATAAGTGGGGAAATGAAACGCAAACATCAGAAACAAAAGAGCCAAAAACACTCAAACGAAAATATATAAAAAATTTAGAAAACTATACGATCAAATAAAGAATCTAAGGTTTTTGGTGGCCGATCAGTGTAGAGAAGTCAAGGTCGCCGCTAAGCCCAAGCCGGTCAAGCGAGATTCTGGTGACGGAGCCTTGTTTCTGGGCAGGCTTCATTCCGTTGCGTTGCGGAGTTTTGGACAGGTTTTATTGCTGCAACGCGTGTTTCTGCGCTATTTTTTTTTTACTTTGCCGGAATGGTGCCCACAATTTTAAGTATGTCAGCACTGAATCCAATTTCAATTACTTCCAAAAGAGATTTATGAACTTTTTTTATGAAAAGATCGATTAAGAATAGAGTGAAAACAATATAACTGTTTAAGGAATCAAAATTTCTAAACTCTCGGAGAAACTCCAGGAATCTTTTCTTGGGGAAGGGAACTCCAGGAATCTTTTCTACGGAAGAGAACTCCAGGAAACTTTAGTAAATAGTTAATTATTGTCAATATGTGAGGAAGGGAATCGAAAACAATTGGAGAGACTTCTTTATTTATTTTTCAATTTTTTCTTTTTACTTTATTTATACCTATTTATATAAAACATTCTCTTCCCGGAAAGAAACAATAAACTACATAGACTCTAGTAGCACAACGATCTGTAACAATATACTCAATTCCGTAATGCAAGGAATTGAGCGCACCTGCCCCTTAGCCCAAACACACAAACATGATCCGATGGAAAAAATAGACTTGAGGGTTATAGAGCTGACCCGACCAAGCGACGTACCCCCTCCAGAATCCCAATGACAGCTCTGGAATTGTCCATAATAGCACGGTAAGAGATCATCACATCATCAAGGAGGCGTGATGGGGAATTTAAGCTAATCCACACACCATGACATAGTAACGTTCACATAATTTTTTTTCTAGAGGCCATTAGTATTAAATGTAATATGATTCAATCTAATGTGGCTATAATTATTTGACCCTTAGCATTAATTCAATTTTTTTGTTGATCTCTTTAAGCTCATTCACAAGTAAAATTTTACAAGAACTTTTTTTGTACACGCTTTATATTTTGTAACTTATAATTTTTTAACTGTTAGCGGTAATTTCAACTTCGTTTTTACTCTTTTTAATCTAATTTATACATTTTGAAGTAGTAACGTTCATAGATATTTTTCTAGGGGCCGTTGGTATTAAATTAATGTGATTACAATTATTTAAGTGTTAGCATCAATTCAATTTCGATTTTAATCATTTTAGACTAATTCACACACCATGAAGTTTCTTGGGGCCGTTTGTATTAAATTAAATCTAATGTGGCTACAATAATTAACTATCAGCATTAATTACATTTAATTTTTTCTCTTTTGAAGCTAATTCACACACCATGAACTAGTAACGGTCGTACACCTTTTCGCTATGTCCTGTTAGTATTAAATACATTTCAATTCAATTTAATGTGAGTACAACTATTTTACTGTTAGCACTAAATTAAAAAAGTTTAAAGTTAGATTTTGAGTATGCATAAAATCTTTTTTTAATAGAATATTTATGGATAGGATATTCGATAATCCATACCTATCACTTTTTAGTCAAACAAAATTCAGAAGACCTCACGCCTTAATGAAACGATTAAAGCAATTTTTTAGGGAATTAAAAGCAACCTAGGAAGCAGGGAATTAGTGAAGTTGATTTTAGTTTCAGTATATTGTTGTTCCATGCATGGATTCCGCATGTCCAAAAGATAAACCATGCATGAAAGTTAATAACAGAATTCAGTAAATAAATAGGTCTCACGTGGTCACCTTCTTTCTTACACATTTTATGGAAAAGTTGATAATTATCTAAATGTTACTCCTTCTGAGTTCGTATTTTTTGTGGCTATAAATACATGCAAATGGGTAGGTAGATTCAAGGAGTGAGACTCAAGCTACACCCTAAACAATGGCCACCCAACTGAATTCTTTCTTCTCAATGCCAATGGCGTGCTCTTTGGATCGCCCACCCACTTTGCCAATTCTCAACAAGCACCGAGAATCTCCAGGTTGCAATATTAATCGGCGTCGGATTGTCGGCCGTTCAACGACGCCGTTAAAAGTTGCGAGCAAAGAAGTGGAGGTTTTCCGACGCTCCGGAAATTACCAGCCACCTGTCTGGGATTACAATCTCTTCCAGTCATACACTTCTGCCTACAATATCAATGTGATGTCCCCCTATCTTTCTGATTTATTTCTGCGTTTATTTGGTTTTTCTGCTTTTATAATTGGCAAACTTAATCAAGTTTGAATCCTTTAGAATGCGTACGTATATGCTTTTTAGAATAATTCGTTTTTAGTACAAGTATAGTTACATATTTACATCCCGGGTGGCACAAGGTGAACAACATAACGAGCTTGTACAAACGAGGAAATCACTAAGAGATAATTGTATCTACGTGTATGTGGTAATACTCCTCGATATCCTAATTGATTGAAACAATTAATAAACAGGATGAAGAGCAAATGAAGCAGATTAAACGATTAAAAAAAGATGTAAAGGTTCTTTTCGGGGCAAAGATGGGTCTGTTGGCTAAGTTAGAGCTCATCGATTCCGTTCAACGACTAGGATTGGAGTATCACTTCGAAAAGGAGGTGGCAACGGCAATTGACTCTCTGTATAACCACGACGCACAACATCCTTCTTGGACTGACGAAGATCTTTATACCAATGCTCTCAAATTCAGAATTTTCAGACAAAAAGGATTAGTGGTCTCGGAAGGTACGTGCATTATTTTCATCCATCTATGATAGGACACGAAGATTTAATAACATGTTTATTGAATTTTTTTTTTTGCAATAAGTTTTTTTAAAGAGGGTTTGAACGTCCAATCTCATTAAAATTTAGAACACATGTTAACTGAAACTTGGGTTCGATACAATCACTATTTCTATATCCAATCTCAAAATTTATGAATTCTTTACAGGAAAATCTTTAAATCTAAGAACTTTAAGTACGTTGTACTTTACAAAAATATATATGTAAATTAATCTTTGGTTCCACTAGAATGGTTAAATTCACGATTTTGCCCCACGATAATCAAAATACATTATAAACTTGAATATGTTTTGATTTATTATATTCTCGGATCTCTCGCTTACATTAGCAGTTCTGTAGGGGTATAAAGGATATCCAATGACAGAACTAAACAAAAAAGCTGGTGATGCTGGCGAGGGAGATGAGATTATAATAAAATTAAACATAAGGAGCTCTATAACGCATTTTGATAATCGGGGCTAACTTGAGGATTCGACCATAGTAGAGAACATGATAGTGATTTACCCAAAGTTTAATGATATTACTATGTAGCAGATGTCTTGAGGGGTTTCAAAGAGAAGCATGAACAATCGAAGAGAGCAGCACTCCATGATGATGTCAAAGTGCTGCTAAGCTTGTATGAAGCTTCTTTTCTCGGGTATGAAGATGAAGCAACCATAGATGAGATCAGAACCTATGCCACAACGGAGATGAAGAATCTTTCCCAAGCATCGGCCTTGTCAGATTTTTGGGAAAGAAGTGTGGACCATGCTTTGGATATGCCTCTACATTGGAGGCTAAATAGGATGGAGGCAAAGTGGTACATTAATGTATATGAGAAAGAAGAGCACATGAACCCAAGTTTGCTTCATCTTGCCAAATTGGATTACAACGTTGTCCAATCCACTTACTTACAAGAGGTTCAGGAACTAATAAGGTATTGTGGACGGTAACACACTCCTCTAATTTGGTTCCAAAAGTTTGAGTTTACAACACGCCAAAAGTGAGACATGTGAGTCAATTGTACTATACTAATTACCATCTAACTAATTTGTGATTAATTTTCAGGTGGTGGTTGGATATGGGATTAAATGAAATCAGTTTTGCGAGAGATAGGACCTTGGAACACTACCTTTGGAGTTCTGCGATGGCTCATGAACCGCAATTTCGAGATGCGAGAATTGGGGAAGCCAAGATTGCAAGCCTTATAACTTTGGTTGATGATGTGTATGACGTTTATGGTTCACTCGAAGAACTTGAGCTATTTACGGACATTGTGAACAGGTTCATACTTTACAGACATTTGTTTCATTATTCTTTCTTCTTGATATAGTTTATTTATATGTTGTTGCTATTTTGTTTATCTAGGTGGGATATTTCAAGAGTTGATGAACTACCTCCTCCTGTGAGGACAGTTCTCCTTGCAATGTTCAATACAAGCAACGAAATTGGTTACAAGTGCATAAAGAAGAATGGCTTCAACGGCACTCGGTTCATGAGCAAAGCGGTAACTATCCATTTCCAAGCTGTCTACATTGTTTTTGACACTGAATGTGATCTTTAAGAAAATTAATTTGTTCGTCTTCCTTGCTAATTATAGTGGGCTGATCTCTGCAACGCATACATGCAAGAGGCAAAATGGTATCACGGAGGGTATATTCCGACTTTGGATGAATATTTGAGAACTTCAATAGTTTCCATATCCGGGCCTCTTATGCTGAGTGGGTTTTATGTTCTTTCAACTGACAAAGTAAGAGACGAAGCATTGAAATATATAGAAGATGTACAATGTGTCGTACGTTGTTGCGCAACCATGTTCAGACTCACCAATGATTTGGGTACTTCAAAGGTACGTCTCCCTTCCTAGATTCTATTCACCCATCAAGTGTCAGATTCGGGAATATAATTTTTTTGAATTATTATTTTTTTTCATTGAACAATTTGTTAATCACGTGTGTGATAAAACTAGGACGAGTTAGCAAGAGGAGACGTGATGAAGGCGGTAGAATGCTACATGAAGGAAGCTGGAGTGGGAGAAGAAGCAGCGAGGCAACACATTATAGAATTGGTTGAGAGGACTTGGAAGATTATGAACAAAGCTATCACCGGCAGCTACCCTTTCCCGGACACCTTCGTAAGAGCCAGCCAGAATCTCGTCAAAATCTCTCAGTACTTCTACAAGAATGGGGATGGACACGGGATCAACCCCGGCGACGAAACCAAAGAACATCTCATGACCTTATTGTTGCTGCCCGTTCCAATCGATGGATTAATGATATAGGGATTTGAGTTTTAAATTTGTGTAATTAGTGTCCTCTTTCCATAATTGCCTCTACGGCAAAAACCTTGGAGCTCTTATAAATAAAATGATGGGTTGTTCAATTGATTTTTTTTTTGACAAACTTTAGAATTTCAAATTCTATTAATCGGTTAACTTGTAATCGAATGTCCCTGGCACTACGAGACGGGAAACTAGGGTAAAAGCTACAAAAAATCATTCGAAGGAAAGAGTGACTGAAAAAAAAGCCGATTATAAAAGCCCAAGAGTACCCAACGACTCTCTTCTATTACCATCGGGAACATGCCTTCGCATTGAACAGAGACTGTGACTTCTTTTGGTGAGCGGACAGGTGATGACACGAAGCTGCACTGAAGGAGCAGGGACAAGATATGCCGCTCGAAACAATTCCGTCAGTAAATGCATCGAATTTATCGGCCGGCTAGTTCATAGGTGAGTTCTCAGCTTGTTGATCTTCTACATACCTTGACCATGAAATCTGTTTTATACTTGACGAAAAAAAAAAACTTGTTTGTTACTTCAACTTATAAGCCAAAACATTAAAACAAAGGTTGGTGCCCACTGTTACAGACTTGGAGCAGCAGTTTATCTTTTTAGGGGGCCTCTCCAGAAATTTGTAGAGGTAAATAATTAAGGTGGAGACCGTTAGCCGGAACAGATATAGTAGGGAGAGACGAATTTTTTTATTTTTATTTTTATCGAAAATTGGCCTTTTGGCAAAATGCGTAGGAATCTACTAATACTATGATCTTGTCATGGATTACTTATTTCCCACTTCCCAGTGTAATTTTTTCATGCTTAGTTTTACTATATCAATATTTTTTGAGGTCGACATGGGGAGTCCTTCTAGCTAACACTATTCTTAGTATTACTAAAATTTAACTTCTAAAGACAGTACGGAGAGGAAAGGAGAAGATGAAGACGAAGATGAAGGGAGTGAGAGACATAGTAAAGGGAGAACTCACGGGATTTTTTTCGAAATTTGTTCCACTCCATTTCACATTGCCAACGAGATTAAAAAAAAATTCATCAGAAAAAATGAGCTTAAGAATTTGACGTGACAGATTGTTGTTTGAGATGGTGGCGAGTAAAAGTTGGGAGCAGTGCCCGCTATACATCCAGCGACCGCTCGGTTCGGTAGACGGATTTCTAGAGTAGCGGTCGCTACAAGTCCAACGACCGCTGATGGCGGTTGCAACCGTTTTTCCTAATCAGTCTGGGACTTGTTTTGGACACCTAGTTCGACCTAGATAAGGTTTTCTTGTATCCTAAGTGTTGTCCACTATATAAGGACATGTTACTAGGGTTGTATTAAGGCTTTGTGACTCGGTTCCCATCAATAAAAGTTCTCCTTTCTCATTGTAGACGTAGGCAATAGGAGTGAGCAAAAAAACCGAAATCCGTAAATCCGAATAGATCCGAACCAAAAAATCCGAACCAAACTGGAACCAAAAAATTTGGGTCTGGTTCGGATTTGATTTTTTAAAAAATATGGTTCTTGGGTCGGGTTCGGGTCCAAGCCCACAAATCCGTTGGACCCGGACCCGAACTGAAATATTAATATTAATTCAAGGCTGAGCCTTTTAAAGGCTTTACCAACGAGGGCCTTACACAAAATCATTTTATAAAGGGCCTTACTGGTTACGAGGCCCAAAACCAGGAGTTGTAATTTGTAAAGAGTTAAAGGCTTTAAAGCATTTTATTAGAACGGCGGCATCGGAAAAAAAAATTAACCCTAACAGTTATTTTCTTATTCTCGGCGAAACAAACTACAGAGTGGCGGCCACCACGAACGGGACGACGCTAGCACGGCCTCACCTCTCTGGACCTCTGTAAGCTCAGGTACTCCCTTTACTTCTCTCTACACGGTGCAAGTGCTTATCACATAGGGTTTTCATTGTGCGTGTGTGGGGGAGTCGTACGAAGAAACCGACTTTGAAGAGGTGGTTTTTTATTGACAAAAGAGTTGGGTGAAAGTAGTGAATTCGAGCTGGTCTATTCGTTCGTGTTTTTTCTTTAATCAATTTCTATTGTTTTATGTCTTTTTATTTTAGTTTTTCGAGTCTTGTTCAACAAGATTAGCGTTTAACTATAGGAATTTGATCAGTACCAAAATAATTATTAGAATTGAAATTTGTAGGTGACGCAAATGTGAAATTTAGTTTCAGCTTGTATAATGAATAAAAAGGGATGATTGATGATTGATGATTGGTATTATAAAAAATTCGTAAATTTTCCTTAAATCTTAGATTAAACAGTTAAGGGTGAAGTGAGAAATAGAAATCGAAGTTTAACTCCGGTTAAAATTTTACAAGCTCTCTGACTTTGTTCATGCTTAGTAGACTATGCTAGTTAAGTTTTTTGGGTAAGTCTATTTAAGTTAGTTTGGATTGGATTGGCTTTCTAAAATGCGTTGACATGGATAATCAGGATATGTGGTATCGCCTTAAAATTTAATACTGACACTGTTTTATATGTTCATTTTAAGGTTTGTGCTAAATGTACATGTCTCGGCTTTATTTTATTTCAAGATTCTACTTAATTTTGACAGTTCGTAATGGGGAAGTTCAAGGTTCCCAAAGCTCCTAGCAGTACCGCTACGACTATCGTAGATGAAAATGTGCTCGGCGAGAGTGACAAAAATGTAAGTGTTTAATTATTTAGTATCATATTTTGGTTTATTGTTTATAATATCCCTCGTTGAATTTCAGATTAGTTGACATATTTTTTAATTTTAATCTTGTAAAGGATGAAGAATTGGACAAGGAGAAAACTTCAAAGAGAAAAGAGAGTAATTTAAGAGCAGATATTTGGAACGAGTTCGTAAGGTTCAAAGATGAGAAAGGGATTATGAGAGCAAGATGCAAGCATTGTCTTAATGTATTGGGAGCTGAGCCTACTAATGGAACTTCATCGTTGCGAAAGCACATTAATACAACTTGCAAAAAGAAGCCTCGTGATGACCTCAAACAAATGCAATTGGGCTTGGAAATATCTCAAGATGGAGTTGAAGCTATCACAACTTGGAGGTATGATCCTGAAGTTTCTAGGAAAAGATTGGCTGAAATGATTATTTGTGATGAATTGCCATTTAAGCATGTTGAGGGATTGGGATTTCAGAGATTTGTGGCCTCTCTAAATCCTAGATTCAATATTCCATCACGATCTACAGTTAAACGTGATTGTTACAAAATTTATGTTGCTGAAAAGGATAAGTTGCTCAAGTTTCTTAGGAGATCCAAACAACGAGTTTGTATAACAACAGATACTTGGACTTCTGTGCAACAAATGAATTATATGTGCATCACTGTTCATTACATAGATGATAATTGGAATCTTTGCAAGAAGTTGTTGAGTTTTGCTACTATTGAGTCTCATAGGGGGTTGGATCTTGCTAATGCCATTGAGAAAATCTTGCGTGCTTGGGGAATTGATAAGATTTTTACCATCACTGTTGACAATGCAAGTGCAAATGATGTAGCTATTAGACATTTGAAGGAAGAGCATAGTTTAAAGAAAGGAAGTGTTCTTGGTGGTGAGTATATGCATATGAGGTGTATTGCACATATCATAAATCTTGCTTGTGGTGATGGGTTGAGACTACAATGTGCACCAACTTCTGTTCGTCGAATTCGTGAATCTGTCAGATATGTGAGACATTCCCCTGCCAGATTAGGTCTATTCAAAGAATGCATGCGCATGGAAAGTGATAAGAGTATGGTAGAATTAGTTTTGGATGTGAAAACTAGATGGAATTCTACATACTTTATGTTACATGCAGCTTTGAAACATGAGAAAGTTTGGAAAAGGTTTGAAAAGGAGGATAGATGCTTTTCCTATGAGATGAAGTCAGAGAATCATAATAAGATTGGAGTTCCTGAAGCAAGTGATTGGGATTATATTCGAAAGTTACATTGTTTCCTAGAATATTTCTATGAAGTTACTAAGAAGATCTCTGGCACTAAATATGTCACATCTAATCTGTTTTATCATGAGATTATTGGGCTCCTCACTAATTTGAAGAAATGGATTGAGAGTGATGATGAAGACTTATGTTTGACTGCCACAAAGATGCAAGAAAAGTTTGCTAAATATTGGGAAAATCCTGATAAGATGAACATGCTGATTTTTATAGCAGCAGTTATGGATCCTCGATATAAGTTGAAGTTTGTGAATTTTACGATGCATTTGTTGCATAATGATGTTGAAACAGCTGATTTGATGAAAAGGAAGGTAAAGGAATCCTTATACAAGCTATTCAACCATTACAAGGATGAGGTAATGCCATCGGTTATTGATGATGAGAGTAGCAACTGTTCTTCCAATACCACATCTTCATCTACATCTGAGTTTAGCAGTATATCTAGTTTTGTTATGATGGAGATATATCAAAAGTTTGATGGAGAGAATGGTCAAGGTGCTAAGACAGATTTGGATCTTTATCTTGAAGAGGCAAATGTGAATATTGGACAATCATTTGACATTATTCAATGGTGGAAGGCAAATGCTATTAGGTTTCCTATTCTTTCTCAGATGGCTCGTGACATCTTAGCTATGCCGATCTCTACAGTGGCTTCTGAATCTACTTTTAGCACAAGTGGACGGGTGCTAGATGATTATAGAAGTTCGTTGGCTCCTGTAACGGTTGAAGCTTTATTATGTTGTCAAGATTGGATTCGAGGTTCATTTCTTCCTACTAGTATGGAAGATGAAGAAGAAGGTCAAGATAAAATTGCATATGGTAAGTGCCTATTTTTAATCAATGCATTAGTTTGTATTATATATTTTGACACTTGATTTCTCATATAACAGAACTAGCTGATGGCGATGCATTTTCAAGAACCAATGGAACTATTGATATCGGTGACGAATGATGATGACGATGATGATTGATGATGATGGGGACATGAAGACTTTTTATTTGTGTTATGCTCTTTTTATTTATTGACCAATGAAACTTCTGTTCGTTGAAGACTTTTAGTTGTGTAATGTGTTATGCTTTTTTTATTTAAATTTTTGGTCTTGGTAGTTGGTAATCTGTTCAAACTGAAAAGATGAAAAGATGACTATAAGTTCAGGAATTTTTTGGTTCCAAATGGATCGGGTTCGGTTCTACCCGGAACCAAAGTTCGGGTCTGGGTCGGACCCATTTTTACAAACAGTTCAGTTCGGATCTTGTTTTTGACTCTTTTCGGGTCCGGGTCTTTTGGGTCTGGGTCGGGTCCGGACGGATCGGGTCTTTTGCCCAGCCCTAGTAGGCAATAGGCTGAACCACGTTATATCTTGTATCGTGTTCTTTGTGCGATATTGTTCCTGTGTTGGTATCAGAGCATTTTGGTGAGAGGAAGATGGATGGCGCGAAGTTTGCTCTTGTGAAGTTCGATGGTTCGTCAAATTTTGGGTTATGGCAAAGGCGTGTCAAGGATCTCCTTGTGCAAATGAGATCAAATTCATCTCCAACTTCGGAATATGCCTAACCTCACACAATTTTACCATGATACCATCCCACATCTTGATTCAGATATCTCCTATACTGGTGATCTTACAAGCGGAACCATCACCCATAGTTACCATACCTGAATCAACGAACTCGTACGTGTTGAACCACCTTCTCTTGGGCATCATGTGAAAGGAACAAGCGCTATCCAAAATCCAGGAATCCCAATGCTTTGGACCTGACAAACATAAAGATAGTCACCATCCAACCCATCCGAACATGCGACAACAACCATGGAACCTGACCTTTCTTTGTGATCCCAAGGTCTTCTTCGACAATCCTTCTCCAAGTTTCCTTTTTCTCCACACTCGTAACAATTGCCTCTAAATCTCCTTGACCCTGACTTGGATCCCCTTCCATCTTTTCCTCCTCGATCATCATGGTTACCTCTCACAACCAGCACTTCTGTATGTTCATCTCTGGTCTTCCTCTTTTGATGAAACCCTAAAAGTGCACTTGTGATCTCTTCTAACACCAAGGAGTCCTTCCCCCAAGTTAGGGTTGTAACCAAATTATTGTAGGAACCCGGTAAAGAATTCAAGAGCAATAATGTCTTATCTTCCTCCTCAAACTTCACATCAATCTTTCTCAAGTCGCTCACAAGCTGACTGAAACTATTGATATGTTGACTCAAATCTGAGCCCTCCTTCATCTTGAGCTCGTACAAGTGTTGCTTAAGATAAAGCTTGTTCGACAAAGACTTAGACATATACCTTGCCTCTAATTTCTTCCATACCTCAGCTAGTGACTCCTCATCCATCACGTGATACATCACGTCATCCACCAAGCACAAGCGAATTGTCGCCACCGCCTTATAGTGGGTACGACTACAAGGTAGTAAGTGGGCTAATCGAGGTGGAAAAGAATGCTGTGGTGGCGATGAAGGGTGAAAGAGATATTCGCAATACCTACAAGTTAGTGGGAGGCACTATTATAGGTGGAGTCACATCGTTGTATTTCGATGGAGAGGCAAGAAGCTCAGGTCATGTGAATGTTGTTCGCGTGAGGGAGCAAAGGCTCAACATGGATAGTTTGAGTAGAGTTAGGATTCGCAGAGACATGGATAGCAGGCTATGGTTGCTTTGTGGAGGTATGGTTGGTAGGAAGTCAAGGTTTTCTCAGAAAAGATTTGTTAGCTGGGCCCTGCTATAGTTGTCTAAAGGGACGTGCACGTCAAAGATGTCCGGTTGGCTTGGCATTGGGCATATAAAGCCATTGGTGACATCACATGCGAGTTAGGTATCTCACTCAAGGTCAAACTTTGGTGTTCGAAGCATGTTGAGGGTTCTACTAGGTGGAACAAAAGGTTGCCCATTGTATGCTATGGAAAATAGCATTGGTTTGTGGCAATGTAGTTCATCGAAAGAGCAGTTTGAGGTTGCAGAGCATGGGGCTGATCAGATAGTAGAGGGACGTCTATTGGTCGTAAGGTTGCTTCTGCAAGGGGACTCACTATTTCGGGTTCAATGAAGATTGAAAGGTATAGGCTAAGTAAGCTCGAAAGTTCGAGTTTTGGAGCTGGCTTTAAGTGATTGAACAAAGGGACATGAGAAAGTTGAACTGGTCTTATTGATGATGGCGGTAATCTAGGGTTCGTGGTTGAGTCGGTAAAGTCGGGTCTTTTTTGCAAGTTCTCATGGTTCTTCATGGGGCAGAGTCTTCGTCAAGGTGGAGTTTGTTGAAGCTTGAGTGGAGCTTCATGGTTTCTCACACGAGATGATTACTCGCCAAGGTGGAGTGTTGTTTGAGATGGTGGCGAGTAAAAGATGGGAGTAGCGCCCGCTACACATCCAGCGACCGCTTGGTCCGGTAGACGGATTTCTGGAGTAGCGATCGCTACAAGTTCAGCGACCGCTGGTGGCGGTTGCTAATCATCCCGGGACTTGTTTTGGACTCCTAGTTCGACCTAGATAAAATTTTCTTGTATCCTAAGTGTTATCCACTATATAAGGACATGTTACTAGAGTTGTATTAAGGCTTTGTGACTCGGTTCCTATCAATAAAAGTTCTCCTTTCTCACCGTGGACGTAGGCAATAGGCCGAACCACGTTATATCTTGTGTCGTGTTCTTTGTGCGATATTGTTCCCATGTTGGTGTGCAATCATAACACATATGATGTTATTTTAAAGTTCAGAATCAAAATTGACTAGAAAAACTCTCTTAATTACTATATGTCAAATTGTTCCAACCACATAATTAAAGAAATTATTTTCAAACTGTTTCAAGATCACGCAAGGCAAATCATAAAACTGAATTTTCCTTACACTCTATTGAACATGCAGCCTACCAGCAATGGAGGCGGGGCTTTCTTTCAGTGCGGGCTTTCTCGATCTTAATTCATCTAACCCAACTGTAGAATACCCATTTATTTACCTCCTCCTCTTCTTCTACCGGGGCTTTTGCTTTGCTTGGCCTTTTCACTGGTCGGGGTCGACAAGCTGAAGCTAGGTGACCTAGGGCCATTTGTCAACCGGAAGCAGGTTGAGACCATTAACCCTAGATGGGAGTGTAGTCTCCCGAAACCATGTGCTTCCCCGATTTAAATCTACCCTAGATAGCAAAGCATGACATTCAAACTTAGAGATGTAAATCCAGATAGCTCCCGCCCCCCATTATTTATTGCGGAGGCCTACAAGTAACCGACTAAAATTAATGTTTTTAAAATTGAATTAGAGGGTAATCAACTTAAAATTTTTGGTTCATCCGGTTAGATCAGAATTTCTATTTTTTTTAATATAATTAAATATGTGTTATAAACTTAATTTAGTTTAACATAATAAAAGACTAAATAAATCTAAATGTTCATTAGTTTTAGTATATAATTAATCCAAACAAAATATATATATATATATATATATATATATTAACTTAATAAATCTTGAAAAAAAGATACATCAAATTTATTTGAGTTAATTTGCATATAATCCAAAATTGTAAAAACAAATTTACACCGTGATGATCTAAAATTTCTATACATATTTTGAACGTAGACTTAAATTTTTTTTTCTAATTAAATTGAATAAAATATAAAAAGTAAATATTAATTTTCTGATCCTAGTAAACTAGGTCAACTAGGTCAATTGAAAAGACTTGACTAGTCAATATGACCAAACTTTGATTGGTCTGTTGGAGAATTGGTTTATAATCAAGGAAGAGATGGCCAAATACAAATAAGTGTATTATGAGATTACGCTAAATGGTTTTGAGTATTTGTGAGATCGTTGCAAAATTCGTTGACTAAGTTTCGCTGTGATATAAAATACTTGCGAGAAACCAATTCTCGATGTGAATGAAAAATTGGCTTAGAGGTGGTACAATTACGATTTACGAAATTATGGGTATGTGAGAATTGTTCCAAGTTCATGGCCTAATCTTTTTAGAACTGGGCTAGATTTGTTGAAGTGATTCTAGACCCAAAATCTGTTGGGCTTCCGTTTGGACAAGCTCACGTTCTAGAAGTTTCTTCCACGTCTAGATGTCATTTGAATTTAAATTCAAAGTTTAAATTCAATTGTAACCACCAATTTATTTTGGAATTTTATTGATCTTGTAACATCCTATTTAATGGGTAGGTTAATGACCATATTAAATCCAAGTTGGAGGTACTAGGTTTACTAAGGAGCTCTCCTTCTTCATTCTAAATCATCCCTTAACTCACCCTCTTCCTTGAGCTCTCCACCTCTCTCTCTCTCTATATCATAACATTCTCATATACATAAGAATCGGAGTTCTACACCACCAAGGTTCGAAAGGAGTGCAATAGTAATGCTTCCTATTGTATTTGTGATTGAGCGTTGTACTTTGGGAACTCTCTTTCTCACAGAGGCCTGAAGCTATATGGTGGGTAATAAGAGTTTAAGAGCACGCGGTTAAACCGTGGCCTCGTCCAGGATTAAATCCAAAGTTCGTGATATCGTGGAGGACTAAAGAAAAAAGGAGGTGACATTTCTACGGTTGTGCAAACCGTGTCGTAAGAATACTCTTTCCCAACTTTTATACTATGTACTAATCTTTATATATACATGTCAAATCATAATTTACTAATATAAATTCTAACATGGTCTAACCAATCTCTAGGTTTTAGGCATAAATTGGACCAAGATTATCCATGATTGGCACTCTTGCCTACCCGACCATTCATCAAAATATGATTTTTAAAACATTGCTAAAAATGAATGACTGCATGCGATTCTGAACAAAATAGCAGGCCTACAAGTTAGCGCTGATATGACTATAGCTTTTTCGGACATTTATTATCTGATTAATTTTGGCTATCTATTTTACTTTAAACTCTGCCCAAGAGAGCTTTCTTGTTCTTTTTTAGTTTTAATTCATACTACAATTCTCGTCAATTATTGTAGGATTAATTGATCTACTTAGCTACGTCAATGACACTTCAATACTAACTTTCCTTTTAACTTATTTCTACGTTAGATAATAACCCATTATTCCGAAAAATGATGACAGTAACTTGGAACGTATTATATGAGTTCGTCAAACATGTAGCTAAAAGACTTAAAAACTTGAATAACGTAGTAATCCCAAAACAACTCAGATCTAAAATGGCTAATTTTATTTTGTTCAATATACTTATAATCACAATTCAAATTTGGACTAGAAATTAGCAGTTTTTCAATAAATTTGAAAAAAAAATATCCCTCCTAAAATGGGATGATACTCTAACTGTTTGCATTTGTTCTTCCACACCTTCGATTACCCATGTCTAGAAAAGTTTTCTTTTTTATTTTAATTTCGAAAAGTAGTGATGTGCGTTAGTTTAAGGCATTTTAATTAAATACTTTTACATGGATGGTGATGGACATAGTATCAACTTAAAATTTTTAACCAAAAATTAGCTCATCTCTCAATTACTAATTCCTATTCAAATCAGACGAGTTTGCCTAAACAAACAAAGTTCTTGGATATTAACGATATCCTAAGACACTCTATGACTATTGTCAGCGAGTTTATCGGTTGCATCTCTTCAAAATAAAAGAGAAGACCATTTTCTTCTTGTAAGGTGTTAAAGTATAAATCTTGTCATTGAGTAGAGTCAGCCAAAGAGGGGTTAGGATAATACCTCCAGGTACTTATTGAGGAAACCCCAAGGGTCAACCCTAATTCGACCATAATTGGATACATTTGTTAGAACCTAATTATATCTGACAATTTCTATAATCTTGCAAGTGAATACCAATTGCATAAATTGAATAAATGTGAATTGAATAATATAATAAAAGATTAAAAGTTGACTTTTCTATAATTTTTTCTCTGTATAATTATTTATGTACTTAAATGTTTAAAGAAAGAATATTATAACATTTAATTTAAATTGAAAACAATGATTTTTTTAATTTTCTATTGTAATTCATGTCTAATTCTATTAATGTCTTAATTCAGTCAAATTTTATGTGTTAAATTAATATTTTACGTATATCAGTGGTCATTCTCGCTTTTAGAGCAGTTAGACACCTTCATGAGGAACTTCATGTGGACTGGGGATATCCATCGTCGGGTCTCATGCACGATAGCCTGGGATCTAGTTTGTGCCCTACGGGAGGAAGGGGGACTCGACCTTTGTTCGATTCGACAGGTGAACCTGGTTTTTCTAAGTAGGCTCACTTGGTCGATCCTGCACGGCTCAGCCCGGTATTTTGATTGCATCCGAGGCTGATCGATGCGTTTAATATGACTACACAGAGACATGTACGATCTTCGGTCCTACAAGGGGTATAAAATTGTCTGCCCGATATTGTCCGCTCTTCTCGGGTTTTGGTTGGGGAGAACTCTCTGGCCAATTTCTGGCTGGACAATTGGCTAGGGTATGTTATTGCTGAGCGCATGGGCCTCCCCGAGCATATGTATCGGCTCTACACTTTCCCTAGAGCGGCTTATTGGCATGATGACCGTTGGTACCTACACGAGAGCTTTTGCAAGGCCTTCCCAGGAGTGGTGCAGGACATATGTCGACACCGTCTTAGCCCTCTTGGTAGTGACAGGACGGTTTGGTTCCACACTAGGGATGGCGTTCTCACTTTTAGACCCGCGTACGACCACCTCCGACCAGCTCACCTTCTGGTGTATTAGGGATCTTGGATTTGGGATACTGCTATTTCGCCACAGAGGTTAGTTTTCTTATGGCATGCTATTCTGGGGCCCCTCCCCACTTCCGATGTTATGCTCCACCGCAGATTTGTTAGGCTGAGTGTCTATTTGATGTGTTGGGCGGATGAGGAGTTGCTGGATCATATGCTCGTACGTTGTCCAATTGCCACTACCTTTTGAAGATATATATTTAGACTATTTGGGGTGTCGTGGAGGTCTTTTCTGAGCCTCAACGAGCTTGTGGCAGAGGTGATGCGACAGTAGTTCAGTCCTTAAGTCAGGTTGCTATGGAGAGTTGCTATTATGATGGCTGGCTGGTTATTATGGACGGAGCACAATGCGCGCATTTTTCGAGATTAGCATTGCGGGTTGGATGCGTTGCTTGTGCTCTTCCATCGGATGGTGAGCGAGATGGTGATATTTGACACTAGGGGCTGCTTTTCCTCGCAAGGAGAGCACGATCTTCTTTGGGCACACCGTATTGCACCGAGGCTAGGCTAGGCCCGTGCACTATCGAGGTTATCTGGCACTATCCTTTCTTAGGCTGGCTCAAGTGCAATATGGATGGCAATTCCCTAGGTATTTTGGGCTAGGGCTGAGCAGCGGACGTCTTTCACACTTGTTAGGGCTTTATCAAAGGTTGCTTTAGTCATCATATCTCGAGTTGTTTCGTGTTCGAGGTAGAGCTCTTGGCAGCTATCATTGTAGTGGAGACTGCTTACGAGCAGGGTTTAGACAACTATTGGCTTGAGATAAACTCTATGTATGTTTTGCTATGCTTTCAGTCCACTCAGGTCGAGGTACCGTAGTGCTGGCAGTCCCGCTGACTGTGCATGCTTATGCACAAGACCCAGATGCAGATTCAGGTTTCCCACATCTTTAGAGAGGGGAACTAGGCGGTAGATGCCTTGACGCACCTTAGGGAGGATGGATGGTGGCCGGGCTTCCCGAATTTGCTCTTCAGCTTCCTCGGCTATGACATGTCAGGTCAGTAATTCTACAAGTTCGTCCATTGACGATATTTTTTACTGGCTGATTCTGCTTCTCATCTTGTTTGCTTGCCCTGACTACCAGGTCTATTGGTTAGAATGGGCTCAGGCTTGGTTGATTCACCCCACCTGACTACCAGGCTTGTTGGCTAGCTGGTGGTGAGTTCTTTGCCCCTCCTGACTGCCAGGATTATTGGTTAACAGGAGTGTTGTGGACTTGTGAACTGATTTATATCTTTTTTTCTTTTTATTTGATGGGTTGTTTTAGTAAAAAAAATTAATATTTTATGTATAGATTATCTGAAAGTAAAATGTTAAAGGGTGAGATAGCAACCCTTTAAACCCTCCATATATATTTTGAGGGTTTGATCTAATAATAAAAAATTTGTAAGATTGATAATAATCCAAATCTAAAATATAAGAAATTCACTCAACCCCCTCATGGTCATCCCTAGTCTATTCTCAAGTAAAATTTCGTTTGTGTTTCATGTTTTAACATGTCAGATCGTGCGTGGAGGCCACAGAGAAATCATGCATGGAAGTTAATTATGGATTTGGTATATAGAGAATACTTAACTCTACTCTCTTTTCATAAGTCTAACACGTAAATCACTTGCTCTCCTGTAAATTGTATCAAAAAATTAATAATCTAAATGTTTCTCCAAACGGGATCTTGATTACTTGTGGCTAAAAATACATGCATTTGGGTAGTAGCTTCGAGGAGTGACTCAAGCTACACCCTAAGAAATGGCCACTCTAGCGAAATCTTTCTTCTCAATGCCAATGGCATGCTCTTTGGATCGCCCATCTTCTTTGCCAATTCTAAACTAGCACCCAGAACCTTCTAGCAGCAATATTAACCGGCGTCGAATTGTTGGCCATTTAACAACGCCATTAAAAGTTGCGAGAAAAGAAGTGGAGGTTTCCCGATGCTCCGCAAACTACCAGCCACCCATCTGAGATTACAATCTCTTTCAGTCATACACTTCTGCCTATAGTATCAATGTGATATCTTCCTAACTTTCTGATTTCTTTCTGCGTTTATTTGCTTTTGTACAAACGAGGAAGAACAAAAGGATAAACAAATTACTAAGAGATAATCGTATCTATGTGTAAGTGGTAATACTCCACGATATTCTAATTGATTGAAATAATTAATACGCAGGATGAAGAGCAAATGAAGCAAATTGAATAGTTAAAAGAAGATGTAAAGGGTCTTTTCGGAGCAAAGATGGATCTCTTGGCTAAGTTAGAGCTAATCGATTCTATTCAACGGCTAGGTTTGGGGTATCACTTCGAAAAGGAGGTTACAACTAGAATTGACTCTCAGGATCTGTTGTTTTCAGAGGGTTTGACACACCTGATTAGGATGTAACTCTGTTGAGGCAAGTGTTGAATACTTTTTCCATAAGACGAAATTGTTCTATATATTTTAGTGCGTATGAGTTATGAAAATCATCTCCGAAATATAATGATTGTTGAGCGTTTCCCTCCTCTCTTGAATAAGATTATTCACCTCTGCAATGCAACCATCTTCATGAATAAAAAATAATCTAATCATTTTCAATAATTACCGTGCGTTCCACATTCTTCAACCAAACAATTACCTAGTCTTCCCAATTTACGTGCTCAACATTCGACAACTACAATCTCCATTTTTCTTAAAAATATAAATTATTACAGAATTATTTTGAAAATTTTCCAGATGACACATCATCATTAACTAGTCCCACTTGGAAACTACGTGTATGCCATGTATGACAAAAAACAATGACATTTCAAGATCGTATAACGAGCAACTGACCTCAACCTGCCCCGGACAATTTTTTAAAACTACAAAAACTAAAAGCGTGATACCGTAGGATAATTATGTGGACTTTTCCCAAAAAAAAATCATTGTTGGGAAAACTCGGTATTTTCCGCTTCGTGAAGTTAAGATGGGCACTTAGAAAGTAAAGGTAGTAACGAGAGCACACGAGTATAATTCTCCGAAACGGAGAATTCTTCCACTATATAATGAATAATGAGATTACAAGAATGGTTTTACAAACTTGACTCACACTATGGTGGCTCACTCAAGCTTGAGGATAAAGACTTCCCAAGCTTTCTCTCTTCTCTCGCAAAGAGGCTCACTAACTCTTACTCACTCTTTCTCTTCGGGGATGGCAAGAAATGAAGCCTCTTACCCCTATTTATACTACTCCACCTCCTCAATGAACAGTGGAGATTAATTGTATCCTACGGTGGAGATTAATTCTCTAGAATGCTCCACACACTCTAGGAATTTCTACACTCTTCCACTCCTTTCCATATCCTTCCATACTCTTCCATAGGATTCTGGAAGGTTCCACACATCTCTAGAATATTCTTGAGGATTCTATACTTTTCCACAAGATTCTAGAGAATTTTAGACTTCTCTAGAATTCTCCGAATTTTTCTAGAAAATTCTAAACTTCTCTAGAAAGCTCTAGAATTTTCTAGAACTTCTCCAATTAAGGAGAGATTCCAACAAATCTCCCCCTCCCGAGTTAATTGGGGGGTAATAGCAAACCAGCACCTTGACAGCAATCTTTAAACTTCTTTGTTGGTATTACCTTGGTCATCATGTCTGACCAGTTCTCGTCTGTGTGAACCTTGTCAAGATGTATTTTCTTTTCTTTGAGGACTTCTCGAATCCAATGATACCTTGTGTTAATGTGCTTTGTGTGGGAATGAAATGTTGAGTTCTTCGCCAAGTGAATTGCACTTTGATTATTGCACTTCAGCACGTACCTTTCTTGATCTATTCTCAGCTCCAACAGCATGTTCTTCATCCACAATATCTCCTTGCAAGCTTCAGTAGCTGCGATGTACTCTGCCTCGGTAGTGGATAATGCAACACACTTTTGCAATTTTGATTGCCAAGAAACAGCTCCCCATGCAAAAGTAGTTAGGTATCCCGATGTCGATTTCCTTGAATCAATATCACCTGCCAAGTCTGCATCTGTGTATCCTTCCAACACAGGTTTTCCTTTTCTAAAACATAGACATCTTTTGGAAGTTACACGTAGATATCGGAGGATCCATTTGACTACTACCCAATGTTCATTCCCGGGGTTGGCCAAGAAGCAACTAACGACTCCAACTACATATGCGATATCTGGTCTTGTGCATATCATTGCATACATTAGACTGCCTACTGCAGATGAATATGGAATCCTTTTTCATTTCCTCCATTTCTTCCTCACTTGTGGGACTTTGCTTCGAACTCAGCTTGAAGTGTCCCGCAAGTAGTGTGTTAACCGGCTTTGACTTATGCATGTTGAATCTTTCTAACACCCTTTCAACATACCTCTCTTGGGATAGCCATAGTAGTCTTTTTGACCTGTCACGAGTTATTCTCATCCCAAAGATTTGTTTAGCCGGTCCCAAATCTTTCATGGCAAAGCTCTTATTTAGATCTTTCTTCAAGGCATCTATCTTTATATGATCTTTTCCTACAATCAACATATCATCAACATATAGTAAAAGTATGAGAAAGTCATCACTTGCGTACCTTTTTATGAAGACACAATAATCGCTTTCTGTCTTTTTGAAATCATGTTCTGCCATGAAAGTGTCGAACTTCTTGTACCATTGCCTCGGTGCTTGCTTAAGGCCATATAGACTTTTTGTGAGACGACACACTAAGTTTTCCTTGTCTGGAACTTTGAATCCCTCAGGCTGTTCCATGTAGATCTCTTCCTCTAGATCACCATGAAGGAATGCCGTCTTGACATCGAGTTGTTCAATCTCCAAGTCTTGTACTGCTGCTAGGCCAAGGACAACTCGGATGGATGACATCTTCACCACGGGAGAGAATATTTCTTCAAAGTCAATACCTTTTTCTTGACCGAATCCTTTGACGACCAACCGAGCTTTATAGCGAGGCTTTGAGCTATTATCTTCGGTCTTGATTTGATATACCCATTTATTCTTTAAGGCTCTTCTCCCTTTTGGCAGCTCCACTAGTTCATAAGTATGGTTCTCATGCAAGAATTGTATCTCTTCTTGCATGGCTCTTTTCCACTCTTCTTTATGGCTATCATTGATTGCTTCTTTATAGCTTTGTGGCTCCCCCTCATCTGTGAGCATAATGTACTCCTCAGTATCATACCGAGTGGATGGTCTTCTTTCCCTAGAGGATCGCCTTAGCTCTAGTGCTGGTAGAGAATCAGATTGAGGATCTTCTTGAGCTGGTTCATCATGAGCCTCCTGGTTGCTTTGATCTAACACAGGCTCATGGTCTTCAACATGACTATCTTCTGATGTGTCATCATCCTCATGTCGAACTGGAGCAAGTCCGGTGCTCTTGGTACTTTTCAATCTTGGCTTCTCTGAATTTTTAATATATTGTTTGATCTTTGAAGAACACAACATCCCTGCTATGAATAACCTTCTTATTAATTGGATCCCATAGCCGATAGCCGAATTCATCCTTGGGTGAGCGAAGGTAGATGCACTCCTTTGTCTTTGTATCAAGCTTAGCTCGCTCATCTTTGGGGATGTAAACAAATGCCCTGCACCCAAACACCTTGAGATGATTGTATGAAGCCCTTTTTCCTGTTAAGACCTCTTCTGGGATGGCCCTTTCTAAAGGAACTGATGGTGTGAGATTGACAATGTCAATCGCAGTCATTATAGCTTCTCCCCAAAAGGATTTGGGTAACTTAGCATGAGAGAGCATGCATCGAACTCTTTCTCCAATTGTTCGGTTCATTCTCTCAGCTAATCCATTCAGCTGCGGTGTCTTGGGCGGAGTTTTCTCTAGCCTAATGCCATATTTCTTGCAATAGACTTCAAATGGGCCTCTATACTCACCTCTATTGTTAGATCGTACGCACTTGATCTTTCTTCCAGTCTCACGCTCTACTAGAGCATGGAATTCTTTGAAGGCGTCAAGTACTTGATCCTTTGATTTTAACAGGTACAACCACACCTTCCTTGAATGGTCATCAATGAAAGTGACAAAGTACGATGCACCACCAATGGATCTCTCAGACATTGAACACACATCGGTGTGTACAAGATCGAGGATGTTCTTTCTCCTTGTGGGTGAAGAAGATCTTTGGAAAGTAACTCTATGTTGTTTTCTAGCTAAACAGTGAGCACAAGGATCAAGTGATTTACCTTTCACATTGGGGAGAAGATGTCTTCGAGCTAGCATATGAAGGCCCTTTTCACTAATATGCCCAAGTCGTTTATGCCATATCTCCATATCATCAGTAGTTATGTTTACTTCTCCTTTGCAGAGCTTAGCTTGCATCACGTATAATGATCCTTCCTTCTTTCCTCGAGCCATAAC
>SOPF01027059.1:58546-91561 GCA_012979155.1 Hypericum perforatum | reverse complement strand
ATTATTCTTCATATCAATACAATTAACGATTACTACAAACTTACAAAGACACAGTTGCTTCCAATCGGAGAAGGTTTGCTCGTGGCAAGAGTACCTCCGAGTAATGACAAGGTTGGTCGGAGAAGCCAGTGGATTGTTAAGGTTGATAAATGCACAGGCGAGGAACACGTTTTTAGGGTCCGGTTGCCTCATGGTCAATGTTTTTGAAGAACCTACTGGAGAGTGACCCGGTCTATTCTCCATTACTTCGTGATTTTAATAACGAGGTATCAACCAAATTGAAGCTTGTCCACAGTGGAATTGGTTTCCTCCATATTTCTTGTTGGCCAGAAGAGTATCTATTAGATAAGATCTATACTAGTTAGTGTATGTACGTATTTTTTTTAAGGGATGTGTATGTATCCATTGGCTACTTAGGAAATGCGGTTTCCTAAGTTGTATATATAATGTTACATTTTTGAAGATGATTTGTCCTAATAGATATCACTTTAAAAAATAAACTAAATACGCGTGAAGTTACATGGCCCACTTGATGATCTGATACATTATTTAGCTGTATTGCCACCTGAGATTTGTGCTGCTATAGCCACTGATATAAACTGCTGAGAGTTTTTGCCTATTTCTTGAATGAAAAGATACCATTTTCCCTATAAAAAAAAAAAAGAACCCGCATTATCAAATTTGAAGAATATATAATATGCATACTACCCGCATTAGTTAGGTGCTACTTGCCTTCTTAAGATAATTGCTAAAATCATAAAAAACTCGATCTAAGATGAATTCTCTCTTATTTGAATATACTCAGAATTTCCAGCAGTATAGTTGAGATAACAACGAGTTTATATGGTTAGTGGATACGCCATCTTGATTATTTGGAGTGTATAAACTTAAGATTAGTTCAGATCATATACCACTCGGTTATCCATTTGTGGATTAGCAGATGGTAAAGTTTGGATACGTTGTATCTTTAAAAAAAATTATTTTTTTCTAACATAAAAATTGCCTTCACGGGAACAAATGCATGCTGCACGAAGCCCGCAATGTTACTAAAGGTGAAATAAATACGTTCCGATCAGATGTAGCTTTTGCATGAATCATGCTGCTTGTTATAATCGAGGTAACCATCCTCTTTCAGTTTATTTCATCTTCTCCGGTCCGAATATCATTTTAGTCGTCCTGCTCATTTCCAATCTTTGATGAGCATCCGGAAAAATTTTATACCCACCATTTTAATCTCAACCAATTCTCTTACAGGATGTATCTCTTGGCTTGTCAGATGAGACCCACTTGTTTGATCTTGGAACTCTTCTCTTCACCTCAAGCAAATCTAGTCGCCAACAGCTCTTGCCAGTCGAAGGTCATGGTTACATGTAAGATGTTCATGCCTATGTCCATGATATCAGCAACATGATTCTGATATAAATCTTGTATCTGCTGTCTCGTATTGAGGACCGAGCATATAGTTCGGAGTCCCTTTAAAAAGTTCATTCCACTCGAGCATGATTATTATTTATTACATGGAAATTTTCAAAGTGAGACCTCTGTTATGAGCAGAAATCTGAATTTCTTGGGTATATGATACGAATTTCTTGGCGTTTGAAGCCCACATTTGCTTGCAAAGTAAAAGCTGTAGGCAAAATCTCTGATAGCTGTGAACTGAGTTTTGGTTAAAGTCCAATGCTGTCATGGTCTTTTTTGTATTATTTACAATTACTATCATTTCGCCAAAGTAACACTTGCTTATCTTGAGTCGTCGTTATCATTTAGAGCAGAAGCTGGTGATGCTTCCCAACTTAGAGTCTCTAAGGATCTCGAGCTTGTCGAAACATATATGAGCTTCTCCTTCGATTTCCGCATCTAAAACAGCTACAATCTCAGGCGAACTTTTCGCATTCGCAACCTGTCATCTCTCTGAGTTGCACCAAACTTGTCATTGTTGAGAATGTAAACAGGCATACTAAGCCTTCACAATCCCTCACATTCAGGGTCGTTAAGTTCCACAAGGATACAGATGGCGGCACCAAATGAATCAAGCTATGGCACAAACATGCTCGTAAAGTGAAGAGATTATTTAGAATATGGTTCAATTTAGACTACAGGTTCCAAATATGCTTCATTATATTGAAATTGAAAATTCATAGTTCAGGAAGTTATAAACGAACAAATAAAAACAAGTTGAGTCTTGGTACATAATCGATTCGTCATCATTATTTTCTCCTTCTCGTCCATTTCCTGGTGCAATGACATCAAAACCATTTTGATGGTTTGGGATGTTTGAATCTTTGGAATCAAGAAAACATCCCGGAGTAGAGCTCACTTTATGTCCGACCTTGCACAGTGCTCAAGTCATTGCTGGCCTGCAGCGAGAGGTATTCATAAAAAATCAGAGCTAATTCTTTTGTCACCAAAACCCATTTTTTTTTATCACAAAAAACAATCAGACCTAATTCTTGAAGCAGAAGAAATTAATATTTTGTTTCTTCAAAGTTAAAAGAAAAGAAGGAAAAAAAATGAAGCAATAAGATTCAGCAACTCTAATGTAAATTTTTGCATTCTATTGACATTACAAAGTATTGATAAAGCTTAGCTATCTTATGTGGGGAGAACTTTTCCATTATTTAAAGAAATTATTCGACTTGAAATTAAATTAATTAATCTAGTAATTTTTCAAATATCATGTGATTTAAAAAAAGTTTTATACTTTGGATGCTGTTAAAGTTCACACAGGCAAGTCCCACTACTGTAATTAGGAAAAAAGGCAAAGAAGAATTCACCAGAGAAATATTTAAATTATGCATGCAATGGTCAAGAACGTTACTTTCTATTTTTTTTTTTTGAAGAAGACGACAAACATCCAGGCTCTTAAGTAAAAGTAGGCAAGTTAAGAATACCAGTACAATGAAGGTGGATTACTTGTCCATCTCACAATTGGTAGCTGCCGTTGAGTTGGATCTGGGTAATATCGACACGGATGTCAGGAATGTGAGAGATAGAGGGCCAATCCTCTCCCTGGTTGCTTCCACACCTCTCACTTAGTAACGGACAGCCATAGATATCTAAGCGTTTTAATGATGTGAGGTTGCGCACCCACGTCGGCATGGACTCCAATTCTTCACAATGGTGAATCTGCAGTTCTTCAAGGGCGGTAAGATATTGAAATATCCAAGGAAGACACTTCATCTTTTCACAACCAATAAGTTGAAGAAAGCGAAGGTTAATTAATCCAAGATGTTGGATCAATTCTGTATTATTCTCTTCAAACAGGTTCGTCTCCTCACAACGCCAGATTTCTAGTCTCTCAAGGGAGGTTATGTGGTGGAGCCATAGAGACAGTACCCTTGTGTGTGTTGAGATAATCTTTAGGGATTTTAGAGATGCAAGGTTTTGGAGGGCAACCTCAATCAAAACCCCCAAATCAATAATCAACCCGATGTACAGAGATTGTAGCGGAGGAGAGACATAAGTACCAGTTCTAGTCAAAGGTGGTTTGGCCTTCTTCAATGTCTCTTCCAACAGCCCCGCGCTAACACCTCCTAATTCAAGTTCTTTGAGAGATGGAAGCTGGGGCATCCATCCTTTGAGGTTGGGGCACCCATGGATATCCAATTGAAAAAACCGAGGCAGGGAGTAGTGGAGCGGCGGCTGCTCCTCCGGGCTCCACTGCTCCTCCTCCGTACTCCACAGCTCCTCCTCTGTGCTCCACCAACCCTTCAAAAAAGGGCACCACTGAACAATGAGTGTCTCCAAGCTAGGGAAGAAACATGATACGTCTGCTATTTTGGTATTCCCGCTATTGTCTATCATGTACTCCAAACTCTCCATTCCATCAACGTGCAGACATTTTAGAGAGGGCAACCCATCCAACAAGGGCAAGTACTTACAATTCCCGCAATCTACCATCTTAATCTTGACTAGATTTTGAAGAAAGGATATCCACTCTGGGAACCTCACACCTCCATAATCTTCCAGTCTCAGCTTTCTTAAGTTCTCGTGCGGCTGTAATGCTTCCAGTGACTTCTCTTCATTGGTCCTATCCTCCACTTCATCTGACTTCCCCCATTCTAGCGTCAAAGATCGAAGATGGGGTTTGTCATTCAAGTTGGCCACCTCGTACTCCCGTGCACCTTTTTTCACTCTCCGTAGATTGCTTAATTTCAATTTTCCCTTCAACTTGTTCAACTTCTCTAGTTCATCTAGTCCACCCATGGCATGTCTCCTCTTATTGGGCAAGTTGAATTGTGGCAACACCTCCAAGGAGGTTAGCTTCCCTATCCCTCGTGGCATCTCCTCCAAATCATCACACCCCTTCAGTCCAAGAATTACCAGATTCACCAACTTCTCCATGTCCCGTGGCAGTTTCTTAAGTGACACACATCCATCCATGTTTAGCTCTTGCAAATTATGCAATCGTGTAACGGTATCAAGAAGCATCTCAATGATTTCATTCTCAGAGAGGTCAAGTTCCCTTAGGTGCTTCAACTTGTCGATGGAACTTGGCAACTTTTCAATCATAACCTTTTGTAGCGATAGCACTCTCAAGCATCTCAACTCATCTATAATCATACTAAGGCACTCTTTTCCAATTGTTTCATCAGCACGAAAATAAGAACATTTGAAAATCAAGGTTCTCGCCCTCTTTCCTTGGAGCAAGGGAGCCACATGTTGTAGTTGTACTTCACCTATGACCTCATGCAAAGATAGATGCCGAGTTTTCCCTGTAGCAGTTGCTCCATCGGAACTTCCATATCGCAGCATTTTGACCTCTTCTCCAGCAACTGACATAGCCAGGTCATGCATCAAGTCATGCATTCTACATGTGAATATTTTGCCATCTTCAGTTTCTTTTTCTATCTGAAAAAATGACCTTTGGGCAAGATACTTGAAACAATTAAAACCGTCGTCTTGAGAAGATGTCCCTTCAATTTTGGAGCCAACATAACCTTGGGCCTTCCAATAACTTATTAGCTTGTATACATCAAATACATAGTTTTTGGGAAATAGACTGCAATAAGCGAAACAAGGCTTCAATCTAGAGGGAATGTGATTGTAACTTAGCTCGAGTGTCTTCAAGATGTCTGCCTTTGTATCCAATTTTGAAAACTCCGCATCTTTGAAATGTTTCCACTCAGACTCTGTTTTTTTCATGTACAACAAGCTTCCTATCGTTTTTATTGCGAGAGGATGTCCACAACATCCTTCTACTATCTCCTTCCCCAACTCCTCAAACTCTAGATTTGGGAAATACCCTTCTTTGAATGCCACTTGTTGGAATAAGTCCCATGACTCCCTTTGAGATAAACCTTTCAGTTCATGACTTTTCAATGCACCTACTATTTCAGCTACTTCATTGCTTCGGGTGGTTACTAGTATTATGCTTCCCTGAGCAACGCAAGCGAGGAGGTCACTCAACGGAATCCACTTTTCGCGTTTTTCATTCCATATATCGTCTAGTACAAACAAGCACTTTTTCCCCTTAACTTTCTCATGAAGCTGGATCTTGAGTACTTCCATCCCATGATTTTCATTTGGTCTCTTCTTATCAATACATTCGATCATCCTCTCAACAATAGATTTGACATCGAAATTATTGGATACACAAACCCATACTTTTAAATCAAAGTGTGCTTTCACTTTCTCATCATCGTATATCATTTGAGTAAGTGTTGTTTTTCCCATACCTCCCAACCCAACAATCGAAATAACCTCCAAATTTTTTTCATACCCATCCATTAAAAGGCTGACGAGCTTCTTCTTATCATCTTCTCTCCCAATGGGCTTAGGAGGTGCAAACGAGTGAGTGTCCCTATCGTGATTCAAAGGTTGTTCGACAATATTCTGGTTCAAGTGGAATTTCTTCCTTTTATCAGCAATTCCATCTAGCCTCTCTCTAATGGCCTTAACCTTGTGAGCCATTTTAAGACCATAAGCAAGCCTATTCGAGCTGGAGAAGAAAAGTCGTACCTCCTTGACAACCACATTACCACTCTTCAGCTGCCGCCTTAATACCTCAGTTGAGATATCATCAAACAAGTCGTCAGCGTCATATACCACGTCTTTGAGATCGTGCAGCCACTCCTTGGCTGCCTCATCGGTGCGGGACAGCTTCTCTGCATCATGAAGCACAGCCTGGATGGTCGAAACAGTTTCTTGAAGCTTCTTAAGTTCATCATCGAGGCCCCATAGCAGCCCGATCTCTTGTCGTAACAGGACCTCTAGATTATTAAGGACTGCACCAGCGATGGTGACGAGTACTTCAGCCATGGGAGAGGATTCACTTTGGTTGATTTTCTTTCTTCTCTAAAGGTTCTTTCAATGGTGAGAAAGAGTGTGAGGAAGCCAAAATCCAATGCATTTGCCATGTATAGCTTCCTTGCTTTTCCCACTCCTCCAATTATTCTTCTACTTCGACTTTAGCTTTATTTTGTCATTCGCTTTCTCAGGTATACTTCGCATTTAGCTTTATTCTGTCGTTTCGTTTTCTCCCGCGCAGACACAACTTTAGCATTTGTTTGTTAGAAGATCAGAACTTTAGCTATGGAGATAAATTTACTTTTTTTTTTTTGGTTTGAAAAACACACTTTAGTTTTACTAAAGGAAGGTATGGCTTCGGATTGTGCCGAAAAACGAAGGTATGGATTCGGTCGGTGTGCACTCCTTCCATTATTATATTCTTCGACTATAATTTTACTCTATTAGTTCGTCTCCGATACATCTTTTAACTTTTGCAAGTTTTAGGATAGATAACATCTTCAAATAATTCAAATTTGAGTCATGTATATTATTATAATAACATAAATTTTTAATAAGTACATTCCAAAATATTTTACACTTTAAATCGAATTGTACGGATTTTATACCTATCTTCCTAAAATCATATATTTCATAATATAATACTGTTTAGCTATTTTCCCTCAAGCGGAATAGTTTTATGAATGGACAGCATCATGGCATTCATACGTAGAGTTGAAGGATGATTTGTCGACTTTTTGTTCCTAATGAAAAATCAGAATTACTTATATATTGGGACAAAGTCATTCTACCAAGTAAGCAGGCAAATTGTGAGTAACAATCAACTTGAAAAAGGCTAACAAATTGTATTTTATGAAAAAAAAAATTAAGATAAATATTTATACTAAATTACTGATGTCGCCATAGCTCAAATCATGAACTTTTAACATATACATTTGTGATGTTAGATTACATACTAATTGAAATTTAGAATCTCAAATTCAGTATAATTTGTTATATGCTGGTCCGTTTCGCGAGGCTCACGAGTTCTGAGCAGCTGGGTCACAATAAGCTCGACTTTCGTAGTTTAGGAATATGGCAACCAGGTGTTCGACGAAATGCTCGTGAGACCTTTCCTCTCTCATTTCAGCTAGTTGGAATGTGTGTGTTCTAGCCGATTCAACACTCTTGATTGACAGAATGAACTATGCTTAATCGAATGATTCACAAACGGTTCGACCAGCAAACGAAAAGTACGAAGGTGAATAGTTAGTGAAGCATTAGCATTAGCATACCCATGGACAGTAATATTGTAGAAAAGAAAATAATAGTTAGTGTTGCTACGTTTCACTGTGTTTGGTTTTCTTTTTGTTTATAATTTTCTTGGCAGAAGGTACAATATGGTAACCTATACCTCAGTGGTCTTTTGGTTTAGAGCAGTGTATCTCCAATTAGCCTTCTCCATGAAATCCGGATCCATGAATGGAGTGAGGAACGCCCCGTGCCTGTAGGCGTCCTCGAATCGGCTAGGAACCCGAGTGCTACTGTAATGACTGTGATCCCTGTTCTCGCTTTGTCTCGTCTTTTATATGCAGCCGTGCTGTCTGGTACCGTGACTCTTCTATCCGGAACTGCTGCCTTTTCCTCTTCTCGTTTGTCTGAGAATGAGATGTGGTGTAAGAACTCGTGACCGATAGATATGTTGCTCCGATCAGCTAGCTTCTGTACTAGGGGAGCATCAACTTTTTCCCCTTTCCATCGAAGATATTGAAGGCCAATGCAGGTCCCCTGTCGAACTTGATATTTGGACCGTATATTCGAACAAGCCGGATTGCCTCCTCGCTGGGATGCCTGAGCTGAAGCATAGCTTTCACCCACCAGTTGATCAAGCACCTTGATCTGTTGCTGATCTGAACCAATCCCGCAATTGAACCTGATCCAGTCCCCTGCATTCTACCTCAGAGCCTGTTCTCTTGCCGTTCGGTACGGCTAAATCATCTCCTTCAAACTCACATTTCGGCATCTGCTCAAGTTCTGAATCTGTTCCTGAAGGGTCATCCACCAAACCGAGAAGCCTTTCTGCTGAGACCAGACTAACCATTCCACTACTGACCGAGTCCTCCAGGACTGGAAGAGTGGATTTCTTGACAAGCAGACATCCAAAGCCTTTCTGCTGAGCTTGTTGATCAAGTCGAATATCTCATGTACACACCTTTTTCCTTAAGGGATCAACTCATCATTTGAGTATATTCCACACAAAATTATAAATGAATTTATAGCCTCAAAAATCTATTATTGTTTAGCATATAGCTATCTACATAGCTTAAGAGTAAATTAAGAAAATTGTTTGTCAAGAATTATGTTAGTAGTTCTTCTAACACCTTCGTAGCTAGAAGACTCCGACTTGTTCGGAACATGAATATTCCGCTAGCGTATCTCATAACTATCAAAACATGGATACAGAGGACAACAAAAAGGTACCTGCATGATCATATGACAAACTAGCAAATTGGGATTGTATCCACCTGCTGATCGCCATTAGTGTGTTTATATCGGCTGGTTTATGGTGGGAAACTTGTATGTGTAAAGGTTTTGACTTTGTTCGATATAGTCAGGTGCAAGATTTCTTCACTTCGACTGAATCGAAGGCGTTCATCAGGGTTGCAGAATCTTTGGGGTTTACGCATCAAGGTAGTCTTGGTCCTACTAAAGGTGAAGCTTACGGGGATAATGACAGGATATCGGTGAATGATGCCACGCTAGCGAATATGATCTGGGGGTCTGGACTTAGCAAATTGTTTGCTGATATTAGATTACGGGGGAAGGCTGCTGTTGAATTGAACCCGAATCTAAGATTCTACAGGTTGGTTTAACTATCTACCTCCATTCTCTGCTCCCCTTTACTTGTTCAATTGCTTAACTGTTTGGTAATCATTTAGCTTTCTATTTTCTAGATATAGTGTTGGTCAACGATTTGGACGTCATATCGATGAAAGTGTTTATCTAGCTAGGGGATGGAAAGTGGGAGATCAAATTCAGAATCTTATAAAGACGGTGACGGCCTGAACGATTCTTTTACACAACCACTTGTTGGAGGAGAAACAGTATTCTACGGGTCAAGGAACAACATTGTGCGGAGGTAACTATTTCTACATCTTATGTCCATCTTTTCCTGTTAATTCTTTGCCTTCCACTTTCTTCCTTCTTTAATTTAGCTGCAGTACCACCATGAAGCGGTTTATTTATGATCCAGGTGAACTTTAAAGTTGACTTATTCCATATTCAATTGAGCTGTGTAGGTTGCCCCTGCAGAGGGAATGGCTCTCTTCCACCTTCACGGGGACAAATGCATTCTGCACAAAGCACGCAATGTTAATAAAGGTGTAAAATAAATACGTGTTCCGATCAGATATAGCTTTTGCATGAATCCTGCTGCTTGTTATAATCGAGGTAACCATCCTCTTTTAGTTTATTTCATCTTCTCCGGTCCGAGTATCATTTTAGTCGTCCTGCTCATTTCCAATCTTTGATGAGCATCCTGAAAAATTTTTATACTCACCATTTTAATCTCAACCAATTCTCTTACAGGATGTATCTCTTGGCTGGTCAGATGAGAACCCACTTGTTTGATTTGGATCTCTTCTCTTCCCCAAGCAAATCTAGTGGCCAATAGCTCTTGCCAGACGAAGGTCATGGTTACATGTAAGATGTTCATGCATATGTCCATGATATCAACCACATGATTCTGGTATAAATCTTGTATCACCTGTCTCGTATTGAGGACCGAGCATATGGTTCGGAGTCCCTTTAAAAAAGTTCATTCGACTCGAGCATGATTATTATTTATTACATGGAAATTTTCAAAGTGAGACCTCAGTTATGAGCAGAAATCTGGGTTCTTGGGTATATGATACGAATTTCTTGGCGTTTGAAGTTTGCTTGCAAAGTAAAAGCTGTAGGCAAAATCTGTGACAGCTGTGAATAAGTTTTGGTTAAACAGTTTTGCAGATCACTGTCTTGTGGACATCCGCTAACTCCAGCTGTAGTAACATTAAGATAGAAGCCACCTCTTATTTTCCATTATTTTTCCGTCTATTTACATGGGCTTAAGAAAACGTATCCTACATTTATCGCCTAATTTAATTTTGTTACCATATTATTACTACCTAAATTATTTTCTTTTGAACTGTCCAAATCTTTTTTTCAGTGGAACTGTCCAATTCTGTCATGGTCTTTTTTGTATTATTTATAATTACTACCCTGAATTCGAGAATTTACCATCATGGTGAGTAAAAATATTTGACTTCGACCAGATGGATAACTAAGAGAAATAACTCCTTATAAGCAAAGAAATTTCTTATGATATTTTTTGAACTTTGGACTTGCAATTCAATTAATGCCTAACAATAACAGTCCTCCACTGTGAGTTGAACCAACAAAGGGAAATTGAGTGTTGAATTATTTTTAGAGCAGAAACTGGTGATGCTTGCCAACTTGGAGAGTCTAGAGCTTGTCGAAACATATCTGAGCTTCTGCTTCGATTTCCTCATCTAAAACAGCTACAATTTCAGTCAAAGACTTGTAATTGTTGAGAATGTAAATAGGCTTACTAAGCCTTCACAATCCCTCACATTGAGGGTCGTTAAGTTCCACAAGAATGCAGATGGCGGTGCCAAATGAATCGAGCTATGGCACAACCATACTCGTAAAGTGAAGAGATTATTAAGAATATGGTTCAATTTAGACTACGGGTTCCAAATATGCTTCGGTAAATACCGAGAGGCGCAACCCATAACACCGAAAAGAATACATACTGACATTGAAAATTCATGGTTCAGGAAATTATAAACGATCAAACAAACAAACAAGTTGAGTCTTTGTACATAATCGATTCGTCATCATTATTTTTTCCTTCCCGTCCATTTCCTGGTGCAATGACATCAAACCATTTTGATGCTTTGAGATGTTTGAATCTTTGGAATCAATACAACATCTTGGAGTAGAGCTCACTTTATGTCCGACTAGTGCTCAAGTCATCGCTGGCCTACAGCGAGAGGTACTCATAACATCAATCAGAGCTAATTCTTGGAACGGAAGAAATTAATATTTTGCTTTTTCAGAGTTAAAAGAACAGAAGGAAAAAAAATGAAGAAATAAGATTCAGCAAATATAATGTAATTTTTTCATTTTATTAACATTACAAAGTATTGATAAACCGTAGCTATCTTATGTCGGGAGAACTTTGCCATCATTTAAAGGTTATTATTAAAAAAAATTCGACTTGAGCTTAAATTAATTAACTTAGCAATTTTTTGGGTCAAGAACGTTACTTTCGTCTTTTTTTTTGGTTGAAGAAGAAGAAGACAAACATTCAGGCTCTCAAGTAAAAGTAGGCAAGTTAAGAATACCTGTACAATGAAGGATGGATTACTTGTCCATCTCACCGTCGGTACCTTCCGTTGAGTTAGATCTGGTGAAAGTCGGTACCTTCCGTTGAGTTGGATCTAGCTTCCACCGACACGAATGTTAGGAATGTGAGAGATGGAGGGCCAATCCTCACCCTGTTTGCTTCCACACCTCCTACCCAGCAACGGATAGAAATTGATAAATAAGCGTTTTAATGATGTGAGGTTGCGCACCCACGTCGGCATGGACTTAAATTCTTCACAACCGACAATCTCCAGTTCTTCTAGGGAGGTAAGATATTGAAACCTCCGAGGAAGACAGCAGGGAGTAGTGGAGCGGCGGCTGCTCCTCCTCCTCCGTGGTCCACCATCCCTTCAGTTCAGGACAATCCCAAACAATGAGTGTCTCCAAGCTAGGGAAGAAACATGACGCCTCTTCTATTTTGGTATTCCCGCTGTTATCTATCATGTACTCCAACCTCTGCAATCCCTGAATGCGTAGATATTTCAGAGAGGGCAGCCCATCCAACGATGGCAAGTACTTAAAATTCCCGCCTCTTACCATCTCAATCTCGACTAGATTTTGAAGAGAGGATATCCACTCTGGTAACCTCGCTCCTTTATAACCTTTCAGTTCCAGCTTTCTTAGGTTCCCGTGCGGCTGTAATGCTTCCAGTGACTTCTCTTTGTTGGTCCTGTCCTCCACTTCACCTGAGTCCCCCCATTCCAGCGACAAAGATTGAAGATGAGGTTTGTCTTTCAAGTTGGCCACCTCGCACTCCCGCGCACCTTTCTTAACTCTCTGTAGATTACCTAATTGCAATTCCCCCTTCAACTTGTTCAACTGCTCTAGCTCATCCAGTCCACCCGTGTCATGTCTCCTCTTATTGGGCAAGTTGAATTGTGGCAACACCTCCAATGAGGTTAGCTTCCCTATCCCTCGTGGCATCTCCTCCAAAGCATCACACCCCTTCACTCCGAGAATAACCAGATTCACCAACTTCTCCATGTCCCGTGGCAGTTTCTTAAGTGCCCTACATCCGTCCATGTTTAGCTCTTGCAAATTGTGCAATCGTGTAACGGTATTAGGAAGCATCTCGATCCATTTATTCCCAGAGAGGTCAAGTTGCCTTAGGTGCTTCAACTTGTCGATGTTACTTGGCAACTCCTTAAACTCAACCCGTTGTAGCGATAGCACTCTCAAGCATCTCAACTCATCTATAATCATACTAAGGCACTCTTTTCCATTTGTTTCATCAAGACGTAAGTAAGGACATTGGAAAATCAAGGTTCTTGCCTTCTTTCCTTGGAGCAGGGGAGCCACATGTTGTAGTTTTACTTCACCTTTGACCTTGTGCAAAGACATATGCCGAGTTTTCCCTGTAGCAATTGCTCCATCGGAACTTCCATATCGCAATATTTTGACCTCTTCTCCAGCAACTGACATAGCCAGGTCATGCATCAGGTCATGCATTCTACATGTGATAAAAATTACCTTCGCTGGGTGTCAATTCGCTTTCCCACCGACACAGCTTTAACTTTTGCAAGTTGGCTGATTTTGTTTTTTTTTTCGCACAAAGGTGTCCAAAACTATTATTTTACCATAATGAGGTCCCTTTTCGAAGTACTCCGGATCTGGTGTGTGAATACAATCCAAATAGTATGTTCAGACTCTAATAGCCCAATCCGAACCAACTATTTAGACTGGGTGTAATATGAATAAATTTTTTATTTTTGCAATTCCAACCAATTATTTGGATGATAGGTACAATACGAATTGTTGGTTCGGATTGGTTAAGTTAATTTAAATGTATCCATAAGACAATCTAATATTTTGGTCGAGTCGGCTTAAGAGTGTTCTCCTAGGTGATCAACATTTTTCGCTATTGGTTTTTTTGCTGGAATTTCTACCAAGCCAAAAGTTATTAAATTAAATAGGCCGAGTTCATCTCGGCACTGGCAACGGGCAACAATGCGCAGTTGATGGTCGTAGCGGCTGCCTCAGCGGCCGCCTCCACCGCGCTGGCCTTGGTGGCGGCCGCCTACCAAACGGGCGGAAGAATGTAAAATATGCATACCACCCGCATTAGTGAGGTGGTACTTGCTTTGTTAAGATAAGTACTAAAATCATTAGAAGCTCAATTTGAATTCTCTCTTATTTGAGTTTACTCACAATTTCTAGTAGTATAGTTGAGATAACGACGAGCTTATATGGTTAGTGGACACGCCATCTTGATTACTCGGAGCGTGTAAATTTAAGATTAGTTTACATCGTGTACTACTTGATTACTCATTTGTGGATTAGTAGATGGTAAAATTTGGATACATTGTATCTTTAAAAAAAATATTTTTTTCTAACATATAAATTGCCTTTTAATTGAAAAATATGCATATGCATACCTTATTTTGAAGATAGAAATGTGATTCATGTTGATAGTTAAGTCAAACTAATGCTGTTGAAAATCGTTTGAAGAAAAATGGCATTAACAATGGTTAGTGAATTTCAAATGAAATTTATCTACCGATTCACTTGCAAATGAATTCAAAATGAAATCTTTGAGGAATTCATTTGGGTAATTAAGTTTTTCTTAATTTGGTAGGATTTACACCTTATTTAAAAACTATCAAGTATATGTAGTTAAAAAAAAAAGACTTTCGAGACTTAAGCCGGGTATTCTAGGCAATTTTGCAGGGTCCCTTAGCGTCCTTGTTGGGTCGGGCTTCTTATATAGAACCATAGCCTATGATCCCGGCCCGGCTCGGGTCTGTGGACGAGAGACTCTTCCCGGAAAAGCCCAGCTAACATGCATTTTAACAACACAGCCCATTAGCTATAGCCCATTAGGCCCACTAGAACTCAAAAGTCAAAACAGAGTAACACACCCACTTCCTTTCATATATATTAAACCCTAAAGAGATTTTCCCATTGCAAAAATCTCAAAGTAGACGGCCGCAACCGGAGGAAGAAGCCCCCTCGCCGTTTAACGCCACCGTCGCAGCCATGGGTCGTATGCACTCCGGCGGGTAAGATCCTTCGCTCTTCTCTCTCAAACTGAAACGATGTCCGGTTGTCTAATTTGGTCGTGTTTTTGTGGGCAGAAAGGGTATTTCGTCCTCGGCGCTTCCGTACAAGCGGACCCCACCGAGTTGGCTTAAGACAGCCGCTCAAGATGTTAGTTTTCTTACCCCAATCGGTTTGTTTTAATTTGGAGTGTCTTTGATCGTATCAGTTAGCGAGAAGAGCGAATGCTTAGGGTTTGTGTTGTTATAGGTGGAGGAGCAGATTCAGAAGCTTGCGAAGAAGGGTTTGAACCCGTCTCAGATCGGTGTTATCCTTAGGGATTCTCACGGTATCGCCCAGGTCAAGAGCATCACCGGGAGCAAGATCCTTCGCATTCTCAAGGCTCACGGTATTCTATTCCCCCCTTGTCTCAAAAATGATAGTTATGACATTTGGCATTGTAATTATATTATGTTTGTGTTCATCTATTTGTCAATCGTATCCGGATTCTGTAAGCTGGTTTGTCTGATGTAGAAGTTTGTTTTTGCGACGAGCGATATGTCTGATCTTGAATTATTTGTTTCGTCTGTGCTCTCTGCTATGCTAGGCCTTGGCCCAGAGATCCCAGAGGATCTGTACCACCTCATCAAGAAGGCTGTTGCCATCAGGAAGCATTTGGAGAGGAACAGGAAGGATAAGGATTCCAAGTTCCGGTTGATTCTTGTCGAGAGCAGGATCCACAGACTCGCCCGCTACTACAAGAAGACAAAGAAGCTTCCTCCCGTCTGGAAATAGTAAGGAGCTTTCTCTAGAATTGCTGTGCTCTTCAATACATCTTGCACTGTTTTCTTTGCCATCTTTGTTAATTGTGTCTTCTTTTTTATGACATGACTATGTTATCTGTCTGCTTTCGATCAATGTCATAGCTGATCAATCTTGCATAAAAATGTTTCACCCCAGAAATGCCGATCTGTTTTTCCCTCTTTGATTGTGTAAACCTTATCAGTGAGCCGGCAAATGCGTGCAGTGACCCCCTCTGTTCTAATATTCCTATGTCTTTAGTTTTGCCTTTGCTTATTGAATGTTGTTGTGATCATTATGATACACATTTCACTGATTCTCTTGTTGTAACTGTTGCAGTGAATCCACAACTGCGAGTACCCTCGTGGCGTAAGGCAAGCAATGGTGGAGGTCGATGATGCGTTTTGAATTCTTAGCATCTGTCATTTGGACCGTATTAATAGCTTTTAAACATAGTGCACCTTTGATTTTGAACTTGTTTGCTGTGAAGTACAATGTGGCTCGAGTGTTTTTGTTCTGTCGTTAAAACTGTTGTTTTCAATCAGTTTCCGGGATTAGTTTTTTACATTATGAAGTTATGGCTTTCTTTCTCTCGAACCTCTACATATTACCATCCTTTCAAGAATATGAGCTAGCTCAAATTTGTATGAACTTCCGAAATTTAAATCTTATAATATGCTAAAGATAGCATGGAACAAGTAGTTTTCCCGAGTAGCGTGGATTGGTTACATCTTGCTCCGAGGTGTGGGGTTTGGCTTGGATTGACAGACAAATTCTATTTAAAAAATATGGACATTTAAAACAATGTATAGTTTTTTTTTCGGTCAAAGAAAACCATGTGTATTTTGCACCAACAAAGGATGTTGATACTAATTAATTTCCAACATAAAAAAAAGATACTAATCTATTTACCACCAATCAATACTTCAAAATATTTTTGGGAAAAATTCACTTTATTACCCTATGGTTTTACCGATTGACACTTAGCGACATGTGGTTCAAAAATCATCCAAAACAACCCTGAGGTTTCAAAAGGACCTCACGGGCAGCAACAACCTTGCCCAGAATCAAAACGATGTTGTTTCACTGTTGACGTGGCATTTTAGCTCATTTTTTCCCTCTACGTCTCTCTCCCCTTCCTTTTTCTTCCTCCTTGGCCTTCCCAAACTACCTTTCACCAACACAAAATTCCCAATCCCAATTACCCTCTTCCCTTCCTCTTCGTCATTCCTCCTCCTCACCTCCTCCTCCTCCTCCTCCTCCTTCCTCCCTTCAGCCATTAGAGGAGTTTCCCAAAGCTACAGAACATCGTGAGGCTGTTCCAGTCGGTGTTCGAGCCCAAGGCCAAGTACGAGTTGTTGTTCCATCGTGAAGCTTCTACAACCTTCCCCAGCCTCCGTGGAGCTTCTATTTAGATCGACTTTATCTCTCTCTCTCCTCCCTTGTTAACCAAACATGGCATCGAGGCGGTTTCCTTGCATGGCACTTCCTCTCGCCTTTCACCGACGCCGGCTCTTCCCTGATTTGAATCCTCTCTAGTGTCCGAGCTCTCTTGTTTTGTTAAGTAATTAGGCTAATCCAACGGAGTTCGCGGAGATGGCTTGGGAGGGGATCGTCGGGGCACTCGAGGTGGCCTAATCGAACAAGCTGTAGGTAGTGGAGAGCGTTTGATGAAGGCGCTATTGGAGTAGAAAGATGGCCTGGCACGCCGAATCTTCACCAAGGCTAGGGTCGATAACTCCCCTGTTTTTGCAGGCTACCGATGATTTCATATCGAAGCAACCAAAGGTTTATTTGTTGTCTAATTAATTGTTACTTGAGTCATCACTAGTATGTTGTAGGGAATAGGTTTTTTTTGGTCGGTTTGTTGGTGTAGGGAAGAGGGTAATTGGGATTGGGAATTTTGTGTTGGTGAAAGGTAGTTTGGGAAGGCCAAGGAGGAAGAAAAAGGGAGGGGAGAGAGACGTGGAGGGAAAAAATTAGTTGGAATACCACGTCAACAGTGAAATAACATCATTTTGATTCCGGGCAAGGTTGTTGCTGCCCGTGAGGTCCTTTTGAAACCTCAGGGTTGTTTTGGATGATTTTTGAACCACAAGTCGGTAAGTGTCAATCTGTGAAACCACAGGGTACTAAAGTGAACTTTTCCCAATATTTTTTTTAGCGAAAAGAAAAGAAAACTTAAGCGAAAAGAAAACTTTATTAATAATAAAGAAAATTACAAAGGAGGGAGAATTATAGAGGAAGGGAGATGATGAGAAGAGAAACATCACGAAGAAAAAAAAAATGAAAAGAAAGCAAACAAGGTCAAGGCACACGAAGGATCGTGTCTTAATAAATGAAAAACCCGGCGAAAGCTAGCGCTTCTACAAAGAGAAGCCTTTCCACTTCGAGCGCGTCCCTCTGGCAGGAGGTAAGTCGAAGTCGTCGAGGCCATCAAGACAGGGATCGTCCATAGCAATCGAATACAACATCCAATGCTGCAGGTTGGCAGCCTGTGCCATGAAATCCAAGGCAGGGCAAGGGGCGTCTGAAACAAGGTTAACCTTGTTAACATGACCCGGAATGGGCATTGGAGGCGGATCTATAGAAGAGGGTGGGCTAGGGTCGAGGAGACCAGTAGAAGGGACGGTCTGAACTAAGAACCCACGACAAAGGCCAGCAGTAGACTCACCATAAGGACAGCCCGACCGAGGAGAGGCGGACCGAGTACCAACTCTTTGCTTGTCTTCCCTAGAGGTGACCCATAAGTCCCCAGAACTAGGCCTGCTAGAGGAAGAGGAAAACCGGCCCGATAAGGGACCATAAGTTGTTGACATTACCGAAGAAAAGGAATAGCCCATATCCTCCTCCTCAACAAGGTCTACGCACTTAGCAGACCGAGAACTCCGCAGTAAAGGATCGTCAAGATCCAGCCCCATGCAATCTTGCTCAGGGATAGAAGCCATCAAATTCATGGAGCGAGGAATAAACTCACCTTGTTATTCCGAGATGAGATCATCATCCGAGGACGAATCATCCTCATGCGCAGCCGCTAGAGGTGGTATGAGAGAATCCAGCTCTCTCTCTCTCTCCACGGTATCAGTTTCTTCACCGAAGATAGAGGGAGCAAAGGAGTCCTATCAAACAATCAACTCAGTGCATCGCGTCTCAGCATTTTGAACTTCGGATTGAGAAACCATCTGCACTCCCTCATTTAAAGGCGGAGAACAAAAAGCGGAGGTTCGAAATGAGCAGTATTCCAACTCCATTCACCAGCAGGACCGTCATCGAATTCAGCCTGGACCAAATTCTCAAGGATCGTGATCGAGGCCAGCAAATCAAAAGATTTGGAAAGCTCCACATCCGAAAAATCAGCCTCACAAAGATCCTTCTCATTCCGAGAGACCTCTTCTTGTAACATGTTTTTAAGAAGAGTAATGTCAACCAACCATTCGGTAGTTTTAACAAAATCTTCATCAAAGGAAAATTTAGATCGTCAAGTCACCTCCGCATTATCCTTGCTTTTTCTCTTGCGACAGTCTGCATCAAGATATCCAATATTCTTGCAATAATCACAAAAATCCGGGAGGTTCTCGTAGACAACATCCACCAAAACATCTCGAGACGTAAGCTTAAGCAACACATCCTTGACAACCGGTTTCGTCAAGTCCAAGTCCAAGTCCACAAGAATACGAGAGGAAGCTCCATTGAACTTGTTGAGAGAGGAAGCATCAAAATGTCTTGTCATTTGCACCAACAAAGGATGATGATGTGTGTAGTAGACATCTTGATAATTAGAAAGGATGATGATATGTTTAGTAGCCTTCAATTGTTCTTACGTTTAGATTTAATGTAATTTGAAAGTTATATTTTCAGTCTATAGCTTTAAGAAATTGAGTTGATTCGTCTTTGAATATATTTTTAGACAATTTTTTTTTGTGAAACGTCAAAATGTTACTCTCGAAATGAAAGAGGGGACGCCGCCGGAGAGCCAGTTCTCGGTCGAAAATGGAGAGTAGCTGGGCCACGTGCAGCCCGGTATCTCCGTCACCTTCGGCAACCGGTTTGTACGTCAATATCAGGTGTGTGTATATATTTAAATGTAACTTCCAATTTTATTCTCGCTGGTTAGAGAGAGAACCTTAGAAGAAACTGAAATGGGCAGGAAGGTGGTGTGGCTGAGTAACGTGGACATGGAGAAAGGCTACGCGGTGGAATTTTTTTTGTCTATTTCTCTTCAGGCCGTTTCGAAGGACCCCGATTCTTACCCTTATCCTTGTATTTACGCTCAGGTACTCGCCCTCCCCGTTTCGTTTCTGTTTTCTCAGAGGAACAGCGTGCACGTCGGATTGAGTATCGGATCGCGCAGGGCTCGGGTTGGTAGGGCCTTTAGGCGTGTGTGTTTCATTTGTTTGTGTTAAAGAGGATGAAGGGCGGCAAGAGCATAACTGGGTTTTAAATGCTTGATTGACCTGCCGACCTTAACAATGTTATGATGATATATTGTCATTTCTATATGTTTTGTATGTGTATTCCTGTCATTTCAGATGGAGAAGATTCCGACAGGCTTATTTCACGGAATCAAACAAGCTCAATTGGACATTCTAACGGGGACCATGACGTAGCACGTATTGTACTGGAGGTCGGCTTATATCTCCAGTCTTCTAATGTGAACTTCATTTCCACTTTGCTCATCATTGCATGGCTTGCCATTTTCATTTCGACATTGAGTTATGTTCTGCACCTATGTTCTGCAGCGACATTAGTACATTGCCGCCTTGTCGTGACGCTGAAAAAATTTTGCATTTGCAGCTCCAAATACACGATCAGCGGTTTGAAGTTGCAGAAAAGACGGAACATGACAAAGAGGAAGACCGTCAATAAGCATATACTGGCGTATGCTCCACCATTGTGTAGACTTCAATACCACGAGTATTGTTTGTGCCTTGCAGAATTTTATTTCCAAATGTTTCTGACGTCTTCGCATACTAGTTTTATTTTTTACTTTTTTCCAGATGATTTGATGCCAGTTTTGGTTGGTATATTCCTTTTTTCTAACTCCGCAGACCACTATTCTCACCCTCTAATGACCCCAAAAACAAACATAATTTTAATTGATTTTCCAAAGCATCAGAGATATCTTTGGAGAATTATCCAAAAAAAATTATAAAAAAACTGTAATAACTTGAGCTCCTAATATTAATACCACTATGGCAGATAACATTTTAACACATTGTGTTAAATACTCATTTAGAAAAATTTGAACTAGGACTTGTTTGTACATTGAAAGAAGATGGCAACCAAACCGAAGAAAAAATGGCGAGACTTGAGCACTATAGTGACATATAATAAAGAAGCGCTAAATAAAGAAAATTAGCTAGTACTGATATAACTTGAAACCGTGCGGTAACTAAGAAAATGATCGGGCATTTAAAAGCATCTACTCTGCATACCAACCTCTGAATACTTTCAACCACAAACATCGACAAAACGAAACATCGGGCACAGCCTACTTACTGAGACAACCCTATTGATCAGCAATCGTAACTTCGACTTCGACACCAGGTTCAATTGTGATGGAGGTAATCTGTTTGACGACTTCGGAAGAACTGTAGAGGTCAATAACACGCTTGTGTACCCGGAGCTCAAACCTATCCCAGGTGTTGGTGCCTAAGTAATCATAATAACAAATAATTAGAAACACCTGTGTGCCTAATCAAAGAGTCCAAACCAAAGCAGGCACTAAATTTCGATAACAACACCATAAATATCTAGTTCAATCATCATCATCATATATGAAAAGCATTTTGCAATGCGGCCAGTCGGCCACACATAGCAACAACTTGACGGGGTTAAAGATATCACTATTACAAGGAGTGCAACTATGTCCCCACCAACATATCCGAAAGGCCGAAACACAAACATTGTTCAAGCCGTCGCACAACCCAACCGAAGAAATCAAACACGAAAAGGACAACATCATCAAATGTTAATAACTAAACAAGGCAGGAGAGCAACAATTCAGATGAACCACACTCCGGGCTTAAATAGGACACGATACAATGAGATCAACTACACCCCGCCATGAAACACATTTCAACTCCCAACCAACATTTCCGACCAGCAGAAACCAAAAATCAATACTTCAAACCGTCACACAAACCAATTCAAAAACAATCGAACAAATCAAAAACGAAAAGGACCGACATGATCAGTTGTCAATAACCAAATGAGGCAGGAAAGCGAATTTACCTTCACCACAGGGGGACTTCCTGGTGGTAATATGAAGGACCTTAGTAGGCATCCGCACGGGTCCTTTAACCCTAAGCCTCTTCTCTTTCGCGCCCCGTACCAAATCAGCACACACTAACCCAACCCCAAAACCAAAAAAACACATTTAAAATTTATTACTGACAGTATTTTACAGTTAGTACAGTAAAAAATCGAAGAGGAGGGAAAGTAAATAATATTTACCTTTCTCGAGGTTCTTGACGTTCTTAGAAGAGAGGGTGATCCTGATCTTGTGAACAGGCTCCAGGGGCTCCTCTAGACCCGCCTTTGTGGGCTTCATCGCTGCGTAAACGGCGGCCATGGTTTCTATCTCTCTCTCTCTTTCTCACTTGCCTGAGGAATCAGAAACCCTAGAGTAGGTGTAAAGCCTGACGTCGCCGGCGGTGAGAGAAGAGAGGGAGGGAGGGAGGAGGAGGACAAAGGCTTTATATTTGGAGGTTAGGGTTTTGTTGATGTTTTTTAAAGTTTGCTTATAAACAGGCCCGGAGATATAGGCTTTGGCCCATTTTACACAGTTAGCCCATCCATTTTATGTTGTCTTCACAAGGCCTCTCGGAAGTCCAATTCGTGTAATATAATAGTGTTATATATTTGTTAAAAAATTCGTTACTATTTTTAAAAAATTATTCGATTTAGATCTGAATTTGTCGTTTGAGTAAGTAAAACCTTAGAAAAATTAAATTAACCTTGTGGGATTTTTCAATTTTAACTTTATTTTTTTGTTAATATACACTGGTAGATAAGAGATCCAAATTTGACAAGTTAGTTTTAGTTATAGTAATCTATTTTTTTTTTCTAACAGATATTTACTTTCGTGTTTTTTTTTTGAAAGGATATCTATATGATATGATAAGTATCTTAATACTATATTGTTTTCACTTCTAACCAAAAAAAAAAAATCAAATTAATGCGTACCGCTGTTTCGAACTCATCCTTAAGAATATCCTTTTCACATATTCAATAGTCTCCTACAAAAATGTTGGTGAAGCAGATGGGTGATATGCAACTTTTTGACCTAGCTGGTTTGGAAAACATGGCATGTAGCTTCTACGTTACAATCGTTAGATTGAGATTTCATTAGTTTCTGAGGTCATTTGAAGAACAATTTATCGACGGAAAATCAAGTTATTTTTATAAGAATATCGACAGAATAAACAATATTTTTTATCGCCCACGTCTAATCAAAACTTCCATTCACTTATATATCCATGACCATCTCAATTCTAACATTTCTTTGTCATGACCCTTGTATTTCTTTATTTTTGATTAGTATATTGTATTTATAAAAAATGACACAATAACAAGTTATTAAAGACGTATCGCCTATAAAAATCGTGCTTATTATTATGATGTCATTTTCTCCATGTTGTCTATAAAAACAAGTTCAGTAAATTTAGTGAGTTATTGGTTGGTTAATGTAATTGCTTATAAATAGAATTTATGCATTGTCCATTGATATACATTCATAGATATTAATGAAAAGTTATTGTCTTCCTTCTCTACTATTTTTTTCTACTCTTTTACTGCTTAGTATTTTAATACTTAAGTATAACAACAATTTTATACCACGTTACTAGCACCTTCTTCACAAAACTGGGCTACAATTTTGTAAGTAATTCTTGTATCTCCTATTTATTTAATTTGACATAAATATTAATCATACTCATGCATTATGACATGAGCTATTAGGAACGGGAGACTAGTCTTTCATCGTTAAACGATAATTCATGATTCAGGTTTGAGATTTTTTTAATACGTCGAGTTCAAGACTTTATTTAAGCATCTTGTCACCCATTCATGATAGCCGTCGCAAATGGAACTGGTTTCAATTTAACTAATAAAAAATTATTCTAACTTAATTAATTTTATGAGTTTGAGTGATTTAAAATACAATATTATTAAATAATTTTATGATGAGTTTTGGTACCCTTCCGAAATATTATTTACTTAAAAATCTATATTAGTGGTCTCAATAATATAAAAAAACTTACAGTGGGTAATGATTGTCGATAATGGGTAGTTAAATTGTATACGGTCTCTCAACAAAAACGTATCGAAAACTCATTATGGTAGGATACCATGTACTAATTAAGCTTGTGGAGAGAGTAATTCTATATTTTGTTAAATAGAATAAATTAATATACTCCAAAATATTCACATAAGATATTTCAAAAGTCATGCTCTGTTTGTGTAATTCTTTATAAAGAATTTCATGTTATTTAACAAATCATGTTAAGTATGTTAAATTTTATTTAACAAATCATAAATCAAAATGTTATTTTATTAACTAAAATTTCATTATACAATTTAAAATCTTAACTTAAAATGTTCCTATTATAAATTGGCCGAAAAAACCTTTGGTGAGCTTAAAGGAATACAACTTTGAGATAGGCTCTTGGTTCCAAATGTATTCACGATTTTCAAATAATCTATAGTAGTATAAAATCCAAAGTTTGAACCTACTATTGCAGTATTGCTTCAACGAACACCGATTTTTTTTGCTTTAAATCAACCAGCAAACATTGTTCATATATTTGGCTTATAGCATACATAAGGCAGACATATAATTAAGTTCTTACAAGATATGTTTTCCAATCGCGTAGCGTCATAAATCAGATACTAATTATTGGAATCAATTTTGGATATATAGGTGGCACTTAACATCATTTTTTTACTGTGGGGATTGCATTATAACCACACACATGCAAAATTATTGGTTTGCTTCTTTCGGCTCTGACCCTTTAATTCATATTCGCCAATAATGTTCTCCTCAATCAATTTAGGCAGCTAAAGCACTAGAAGACGAATATGGTCTCCTCAGACTCGGACCCAATTCAGCTTAATTTATTCAATTATTGTTATATCGTTCAATTCAATAATTAAGCTCAATTTAGTTGGTAATAAAAGGGAGTGGTCCAAAATCCATGTTTTAATGAAAGAACCATCAACCGCCGCTAGCACTTGTCGTTTAAGATTTTAGAGCGCTAGATCCATGACTATGTAGACAATATGGACTTATCTTTTATCTTTGTCTGCTTTTTTCAGTGTAGCCTATTAAAAATATTATTTACAACCTACGTATGATAAGAATTTCTCTCGTAGGTTACAATTGATGATCTTACTAAAACCCGAACGCAATAAAATTTAGCTGGAGAAAACCAAGTTAGGAAAAAGGAACCTTTCACTGCAAGAAAATATTACATTTTAACAAATAAAAAACTTGAGTTTATAGAGACATCAAATATTGGTAAATAAAATTGTATCACAAATTAAATATGCTATTCTAAAATTGATTAATCTAGCAAGTAATATTTGGACACGGGTCACATCACATCAACCAAAAAAACTTATACTCATGTTTCCTAATTTTTCGAAGGGTATCCGACAATATTTCAAATCAGTCTAGTCAACTGCAAATCAAATGTCAAAAACGCACATTTAGGCTACAGAACAAATAAGTCTCGTCCGTGATCCTCGATCAATAACATATAATCCTTGATCACTATGGGCCATATACAATTACACATCTAGAAAATTGCGCCCTTTTCCATGACCAACTAGGTCTATTAAACTCTTCGTTGTTTTCACCTTAAACTTGTACCCAAAAGTGCAATCTCGCCATGATGACTAATCATAATATTGGACAACTCTGATGCTTTTAATATTATTTCGTTAAAATTTTCAGAAATACTCTGGAGTTTGCTTCTGTTTTTTTTTTCGTTAAGAGGAAACTTAATCGTTAACCGATAATATAAGTATGAATTATATTAATGACACAAAATATAGTAGAATTTGATCAGTGGTCACGAATCAAATTCTCACGGGGTGTAATAGTAACAATTTGAAAAAATACTTTATAAAAAACTCGATAATAACTCGAAAAAGGGGAACCACAAAAAATGTACCTGGTTGGTCATGAAGTTATGCATGGCCATGGCCACAGTTAATGAACAGTCGACTCACAATTCAGCTGAATTTTTTAACTGCTGAATTCTATGGTTAGTTAATCGTTTTTTCGCCGCAAGTTCATCGGGCTACATGCATTGGCAGCTTGCCCACCATCCACGACTAAACGATATTGTTTTTGTGATGACATGACATATCCAAATATAAAATTTAAAACATAGAATCAAATGTGTCCAAACACCATATCGCAAAATGAAGTTATTCCTCTCACCAAAAAAATTAAGTTATTCCAATGAATTATGAGAATCCTACACCCATTCCCACCTACTACTCCTGAAACATGCTAGGCCAGGCCACGTTTTGATTTCTCATTTCTGTAACTTATATTCAGATTCGATTATTATTAATAACATTATATAGATGATTCTTTCAATCATTTTTTTTATATATTTTAAAGACTTAAGCTAAAATTTCTTAAATAAATTAGTTATTTATCACTCGTACCGATTTAAAAGATAACATTCTATAGTATTATTAAAAAAATCATCTCCTCGAAATAGTTCCCAGGGAAAATTATTCCGAAGCTGAATTATAAGATATTAGAAAAAAGTCGTGGCTACCGTTTCGTATGAAAACATCGCTGGTGTGCCTTAACGGTGGCCTTTTCCAGTTAAACATGAGACTGATAATATTTTTTCCCAGAACACTATTTAGAAAAATGAATAGTTTTTTTAACACTATTGTAGAATTTTACCCCCAATGGGTGGATCGCTTCGTCCTTTGTTGGCCACTGTCACAAACTATGTACTCATTTATTCGATCGATGAATTCGGTGGGAAAGCGTCAGAGGTGCAATGCCCAAAACTACAATATTGAAGTGAAGTGAAGTGAAGTACCAAGCAACAATAATTTCCACCACCATCAACTGTTGCCTTCATCGTCCTAAATTCCAAAGTGCACTTCCTTCCATTTTACTCGCGAGGGCCATTTGCTAAAATAAAGTGGCACGTTTCCAGGCCTAAAGAGGTCTACATGAGTGAAAGTCGACTCGTTTGGTAGTGTTGATTATTCTTTTGTGAATATTTAATAGATTGATTAATTAATATTCAAATTGAATAATTATTTTATGCTGAGAAAACTCCACTTTACAAAATTTGACACTTTTTCTGGTGACTCTAGAACTTCAATTTTAGGTAAGTTAGTTAGAATTTTGATATTATTTTTAATAAAGTACGAAACAAACTGACTCTAAATTTTTGCTTATATAAAAGAACCTTAATGCCTTTTATCAAAAGACATTTTTTTTAATAAGCATTGAGGTATGACCCCACAATTTTTGCCACTCATTTATCTGGTCCCACGGAGAAAAAAACCCCGAAACTGCTCATGCGCGTTCGAGCTCGTTCATATCACAAAGTTTAGATTTTTTACACATAATATATAAAGAAATAGTGTTCATCTTTTTTTTGGTAGTAAAATAGTGTTCATCTAATGAGCCACATTAGCCACCGTTACTGCATTGGGAAAAGGCCACCGCACTTTGATTATATAACCTTCCTTTTGATATGTTTTTTAGTAATTTACACAGTGGTCAACATAAATGTGAAAAAACTGAGATTAATGAAAAACTAGTAATATTTAAGGGATATGAAGTAAATCTTTTAAAAATGTTAAAATTTGATTAGTCGGATATTCAATAACAAAAAAGAGTTTTCTTGTCCTTTCCTCTAATTTTCCTAGAGAATAAGATAGTAATCATGTGTCCTATTTTATCTAATAATGAGGAGCCCCGCGATTCACTCCGTGATTTGTCAACTCGTTGTAACTTACCATTTTCCGATCCCGGAGCACCGGAAGCTTTATACATTTTGTAGTGCTTTCTTTCAATTTGTTCTTTTCGCTTCTAATAAATGCCAAAACGTTACTTCTCCGGCTAAGTTGACGAATTTGAGATAAACATATCAGTTTCATTTTCAAAATCCAAAGTAGAACTTGTTATTTTTTTTGCGAATGGATGATGATTCAATTATATATAGAACAGTAAGACTTTCATGTTCAAAGGCCCGAATCCGTCTCATGATGTTATGCTTTTTTAATTGGAGGAATTACTATATTGATTAATACTAATTGGAGATAAGTACAATTTTTAAATAATAATAATTATTATTTATAGGTATCTAACATTAATGATTTATAATAATTCAAACTTAAAAATTTGATTAAATTCTATAGTCTCCCACGCAAACAGAAATATTTCGACTGGAGAATCTGGTTGGACGGCTCTCTGTGAGCCATAGGCCCACTTTCCTGGGCTCACCTGTCTTCCATTACCCGCAAATCACTGGCCTCCGTACCCACACCAAGACAAAACAAAAACATATTTAAGTGCATGAAGAGTTAAAAAACTAAAAAGAACAATATTAAGTATATAACCATAACGACAATGAAATTATCATTTGTCGCAATTTAGCTGGTTCAAGTGTAGATTATACCACAAATAGGCCACTTACTAAGCAACATCAAACCAAAATTTTGTTGGCAATGCATAAACCTCTAATCGGAAATGTCTCACCACCGCATGGAGATTTTTTACATTATCATGTAGTTAAAGTTGACTTATTATAATATATTCCATAATTTTAGATGTTGAATTTGACGCAAATTTTATTGTACATTAATATAATAAAATTTGGTAGAAGTTCTGAAACGAAAATTAATGACTCATTATTAATGCTTGGTGAATATGATAGCAACGGATTCTACCTCATTTTCAAGAAGTCGGAGGTTCAAACTCAACTCTTGCGAATAGATAAAAATCTTGTTTGGGAATAGAACAAAACTCAAAATCGTCTAAAATCTCGAAAATTTAAACCCGATTAGCTAAACTCAAAATTAAAAAAAAGAAAAATGATATTTTAAGTACCATGTGGTTTATCGAAAAATCACTTTAGTACCCTATGGTAAAAAGTCCTTCAACCGAGTCATACATCACTTAATTCACATCACTTTAGTCATACATTAGCTAATTTGTCAGACTTTTAGTTCGCTAAATGTGAAGGTTTTTTAGGTGATGTATGACTAAAGTGATGTGAATTAGGTGATGTACGATTCGATTGAAATATTTTTTATCACAGGATTCTAAAGTGATTTTTTGGTAAACCACAGAGCACTTAAATGTTCTTTAAAAAAAAAAATACTCACTCACTTGAGGGATCAGTCCCATTCCATGTATATATACCCCACCCACTCAAACCTGCGCTTCTACAATTCCGAAACATAAAAGAAAAGAAAAGAAAAACACAAAATGGGCCCACTAAGCCCATTACTCCTACTTCTTCCCGTCCTCGTCGCGCTCGCCGTCTTCCCCTCGCCGGCGACCTCCTGGCGGCCGTGGCCCCACCTGGCCAACACCACCGCCACCGCCGGCGGAGCGGACCCCGTCTTCGGTGGCTCGAAGAAGTACGAGGGCTCCTCCGAGTTCGTGCACATGAAGTACCACATGGGCCCCGTCCTCACCTCCAACATAACCGTCCACACCATCTGGTACGGCGCGTGGACGCGCCCCCAGAAGAAGATCATCCGCGAGTTTATCTCGTCAATCTCCCACGCGCCGTCGTCCCCGTCGTCTCCCTCCGTCGCCGGATGGTGGCGCACCGTCCAGCTCTACACCGACCAGACGGGCTCCAACATCTCCCGCTCCGTCGTCCTCGGCCGGGAGAAGAACGACCGACTCTACTCCCACGGGAAGACCCTCACGCGCCTCTCCATCCAGTCCGTCATCAAGTCGGCGGTTACCTCCCGGACCAACCCCCTCCCCGTCAACCCCAAGTCCGGGCTCTACCTCCTGCTGACGTCATCCGAGGTGCAAGTCCAGGACTTCTGCGGACAGGTGCGCGCTAAACATATCTGTAGTTTATTTCAAAATTACAATTATTCCAACATTACAATTATTCCAAAATTATTTAATTTATTTTGAAATTGCTTTACATTAAAAAATTTGATAAGTTTAGATTAATATAATTTTAAAACATGCATGTAGTTTATTAAAAATTACATTATTTTATAATATTTGACGGACTGATTAATTTAGTTTCGAGTTTGACAGGTTTGCGGGTTTCACTATTTCACGTTCCCGTCGATCGTGGGGTACACGCTACCGTACGCGTGGGTGGGGAACAGCGAGACGCAGTGCCCCGGGGTTTGTGCCTACCCGTTTGCGGTCCCGAGCTACATTCCGGGATTGAAACCCTTGAAGTCCCCGAACGGAGACCCGGGCGTCGACGGGATGGTCAGCGTCATTGGTCACGAGCTCGCCGAGCTCGCGACCAATCCGCTCGTCAACGCCTGGTACGCAGGGCCGGACCCTGTCGCGCCGGTGGAGATTGCCGACTTGTGCGAGGGGATCTACGGCACCGGAGGCGGCGGGTCCTATACCGGGCAGATGCTCGAGGACAGCGACGGCGCCACCTACAATATGAACGGAATCCGGCGGAGGTTCCTGGTCCAGTGGGTCTGGAACCACGTCGTTAGTTATTGTACTGGCCCCAACGCACTTGACCAGTGAAAAGTGAAAAATAGAATCCTAGCTGGTTAAATTAATTATTTACTAGCCTTTTTTACTTCTTTTCCGTTCAGTCTCTTAGTAATTTATTGTTAATTTATGTTTGGTCGGGGCTTTGGGGGAAGGGTTTTGTGGGGGTTAAGAAATGAAGTTACGGTTGTTTAAAACAAAAGTTGTGCAATAACTTTTTGAACGTTTGGGGAATAAAATGGTATATTCTAAATAAGTAAATCTAATATTACCTATTGTTGACGTTTTAAACTTTTAGGTCGAATATAAAAATTATAACATGTTATCTTTGTGTTTATTGTTGTGTTTGAATGATGTGTATTTCATCGTATATATTATTATTAAATGCAAAACCAACCAACTCTTTGTATTAATAGTTTGAATTAAAACAAAATATTTAACATGGAATACTAAAAGTAATCGTAAAAAATATTTTATTTTAAATAAAAATTCAAGTTTTAGCATAGGAATGCATATGTGGCTAGCTTATTTGTTGTCTTGCTTTTCCTGATTTTCTTTATAACAAGGTGGCCCAATTTGTCATTTAATAGGGAAAATAGGTAAATTTTGAAGGAAATGACGTCTTAATAAATCATCAATATAAGGAGAAGTGCTAAACTTAGCGAAACTCTCTATTGTTAAATGTTAATTTATTAGAGAGGACCCATAGCGAACCTTTATTCTTAGAAAGTTTTATCTCACAACCTCCGTATTTTGACCATGACTCAGAATATAATACCGGGAATGCAAGTGTAATAGAATGACATTATGTGCCTTGAATTTTCCCAGTGTAATATAATACTCTCAGCTCCTAGATTCTTTTCCAGAAAATATCCGATATCTGACTACATTGGACTCCAAAAATTTGTAACATGACAAAATAAAGTGACAATGATTCAAGCTCATACATCTTTTAGACTGTAATTTGAAAAATAGGTTAATAACGAGTCATTATTTACTTGTCTATACTTTTTTTTTGTGCAAGAGAATAAAAATGCAAACAACTGTGTATATATTCATATGGAACATCTTCCTCTTCGTTAAGACAAATAAATTAGTCGTTTACTGGGAAAGAAGATGGTCTTCAAATATTAATTTGGGCAAAGAGAATTGGTTTGGGAACCCCCAGGCAAGAACTTCGTTTCTCGCGCGAACCCCCAAAGAACATTTATTGACTTTGAAACTGTTGTGTGTTTTTGGGAAAAAGATGAAGAAAAAGAACACTCCATCGACGTCGATGTTACGTGAAGCTCGATACTACTACTTGGCTGCTGCATTTCTAGACTCCAGTAGCTGGCTGTTTGCCGTTACTGCGGCAAGCGGTTACCAAAGAAACAATGTTAATATCGATGTTTTACGTTACTAATAACTAATTGACATTTCAGGAACTAAGTTATTAGATTTACTTTGTACCTGTGTAAGGACACATTATTGATTTTATCTTCTTGATATGCTAATTCATTAATTTGAAAGAAAGTGAAACAGACTCGATAACATTCATAATTAAAATCTTCAATCCGAGGAGTTTGAAATTGTTCATATCGGTGGTCAATAATATGACGCCGAAAATTAATAATTGCATTATGAAACATGAATAAAATAAAAAACCTAGCACGACATATTAAAAATATCAAGTAACAAAGTTGTAAGTTTGAATAATGTGTGCACAAACAGAATTGCTCTCACTTATTATGTTTGGTCCGATCGTATTCAAATTTAAATTTATCGTCATGCGCAAACATTCAACCAAGACTATAAGTAACTCATTAACAAAAGCAATAAAGCCGCATATAACGTGTTGTGATCCTAGTGAGGTGACATTTTATTTTAGGTGTGTTTATCATTTTATCCAAATACATAGTTTTACACATAATTAATCCTTAATTGCGTACTAGTGAACCTTTTTAGCTAAAGATTTGGCACGTTCTATTTGGGGCTATTGCTTGGAGGATTTGGCATCACCGGAACAAGATTATTTTCGAAGGCGGGAGAGCTAACAAAGAAGAACTGATAAACTCAATTCTACGTCGAGGCCAGGAATGGTTGATTTGGGAAAACATCCTGAAAGAGGATTGTAATCAACATCTTCTTCTTATTTTGGAGTCTCTGAAGGTTTTTTAATTGTTTTTTTTGGGCATTTGGCTAGATTTGGTTTGCATTTAACTTTTGGTTCAATGCAAATGTAATCTGCCTCCTGTTCTTGTAAGGATGGTCTGGACTAGGGTTAAGGAACGGTGCTGAGGAAGGGAATCCTCAGTATATACTGAGGAGGTTAATATTGTAAAATCACTTATCTAACTATTCATCCACTAACTATTCATCCACTAACTATTCATCAACTACTATTCATCCACTAACTATTCGAAACAAACCAGCAATGCAGCCAAGAAAACCAACAATGCAGCAAACGAAACCATTAATACAACCAAACAAACCAGTAATATAACTAAGCAAACCAGTAATGCAACCAAATAAACCAGTAATACAACCAACGATTATTGGTTTATTTGGTTGTATTAATGGTTTCGTTGGCTACATTGTTAGTTTTCTTGGCTGCATTGCTGGTTTATTTCGGATCATTGCTGGTTTGCTTGGTTGCATTACTGGTTTGCTTAGTTATATTACTGGTTTCGTTGGTTGTATTACTGGTTTTATTGGTTGCATTAATGGTTTATTTGGTTGTATTGATGGTTTGCTTCTTTTCATTACTGGTTTGCTTGGTTATGTTGCTAGTTTATTTTGTTATATTACTAGTTTATTTAGTTGTATTACTGGTTTCGTTGATTATATTACTGGTTTTATTGGTTGCATTAGTGGTTTGCTTAGTTACA
>SOPF01027059.1:0-58536 GCA_012979155.1 Hypericum perforatum | reverse complement strand
TTACTGGTTTATTTGGTTTTATTGCTGGTTTGCTTCTTTTCATTACCGGTTTTCTTAGTTATATTGCTGGTTTATTTTGTTATATTACTGGTTTATTTAGTTGTATTACTAGTTTCGTTGGTTATATTACTGGTTTTATTGGTTGCATTACTGGTTTGCTTAGTTACATTACTGGTTTGTTTGGTTGTATTGATGGTTTCGTTGGCTGCATTGCTAGTTTTTTTTGTTGTATTACTGGTTTATTTGGTTGTATTGCTGGTTTGCTTCTTTTCATTACTGGTTTGCTTAGTTATGTTGCTGGTTTATTTTGTTATATTACTGGTTTATTTAGTTGTATTACTGGTTTATTTGGTTGCATTGCTGGTTTATTTGGTTGCATTGCTGGTTTGCTTGGTTGCATTGCTGGTTTGCTTGGTTGCATTAGTGGTTTGCTTAGTTGTATTACTGGTTTCGTTAATTGTATTACTGGTTTTATTGGTTGCATTACTGGTTTGTTTGGTTGTATTAATGGTTTCGTTGGCTGCATTGCTGGTTATCTTGGCTGTATTGGTGGTTTGTTTCGGATCCAAACGAAATGAACAGTAATTTTATTTGAAAGTGTACAGTGATTTTATTAGTGGATGAACAGTAATTTTATTAGTGGATGAACAGTAATTTTGTCAAAAAGTCTAAAATACCCTTATTAATGTAGGCCATTGGATCAGAATATTTAGAAAAATATTCTGATCCAATGGCCTATATTTCCCTCAGTATATACTGAGGGAAATGTCCCTCAGCACCGGATCCAAACGCGTCTGGACTATGTTCAGTTTATAGTATATTCATATTCACCAAAAAAAATAGTGAACCTTTTTATCCAAATACATAGGTTTACACATAATTAATCCTTAATTGCGTACTAGTGAACCCAGTCCCGGGGGATTATATATTGGGAACCAGCTGGCTGGACCCACGATTCTATAGTTTCATCTTTCAACTAGAAGCCAATATGTGTTCCGACCAATGGCCCCATTTTTAACATGAACTTTCCTTTTGGAGTAGGTAAAGATTTGCAAAACCACAAAAGAGCAACATTGTATATTTGACATGAACAATTGATGTTGATGAGATTATAGTTTTATATAGTTGATTGCCATAAAGTTGACATATAATCCCGGAAACTTGAGATATGGCAACAAACACTCATTAGCACATCTGGATATTTATTGTGCCAATGCATGTTTGACCCAAGTATAATCTTTATTTCTAACAAAATTATTGTAATAGTTACTTAAACTATATTTTTAATTATTTAAATTTGTAATTTTTTTATTTAAACTAAAATAATGTAAAAGAATTATGTTACTGGTTAATCTAACAAACACTTATTAGTTGTCAAGTGGCAAAGACGGTGGAAAAGTGGAAGCGGCGCATGATTTTTGGCCTTTTACATACGGACCCTTTTGTTATAAAAAACTGAAAACCAATTGCTTTCCACGCTTTAGTTTTTCAAATGTTTAATATTAAATATCTATTCCGACTAAACAAAGAACTATTAGATATCAATGACTTGCCAAGGAAGCTTGTGTAGAATGGAAGAGATGGTCGAAATTTAATATATTTGGGACCTGTTTCGTCTAATCTTAACTATTCAAACTATGGTTTGCAAGATCATATTCAGATAGTGTATATAATATGTTATTATATCCGGTTAAGGAGGGAAACATGTATTTAATTATATATGAAGATAATATGATGTTACAATTTCACGAGTCTAATTATTAAACTTAGATTCGAACACTTATTATAATGGTTATTGGTGAAAAAAATTGAATGGCACAAAAATTTGCTTTGCTTTCTGATTAGTCAATAACGATATATATCTACAGTAGCACAATTACGGTTAGGATTTTCCTTCCCGAATACTTCCTACTCTAAACTAATAAGACTTCTTAATTAGATAACGAGACTCTCCTCAATTTAACGACTTTCTTAATAGTCTTCAATCTCAAGACTCTCCTCAAATTCACGCGTACAAAATCGATAACGTTCACCTTGCTTAAGAAAACTCAGAATCTTTTCTTTCCCAGTAATTTGATGAAAATGTCTACTAATTAGTTCTCTGTCAAGATTTTCTTCGGTATAATTTTATTGGACTAAATGCATTCATAAATGAAGTAACAATTCATCTCTATGATCACAACGCAATGAAGTTGCTCGCCCTTCGACATGCCTAACTCCCCCATCAACTAGTGTACCCATATGATTTTCTCAAACCTACTCTGACACCATGAAAAAGTTAAACATCACAAAATTTGCTTTCTCATTAGTCAATATCAACATATATAGACATCAGTTAGGGTACGTTTAGGGTTAGGATTTTCCTACCCGGATACAATATTGTGTTGCCTACTCTAACTATAACTTCCTAATTAGATGAGAATCATCAATTATAGTTTTATTACAGATGCATCCATACCAGTACATTAATTAGGGTATGCAATTGATATAGTTAGAGTACATTAATTATACTTTCTATTGATATAGTGCAACTGTGCCAATAAAAAACTATAGTTTTATTATATATGCATCCATACTAGTACATTAATTAGGCTATGCAACCGATATAAAGTGGCAACAAAAGAGTTGTATTCGGTTAAGATAGATTCAAATTTCAAAGACGTAAATGATATTATTCAGAAACTTCAATTTATAGTACTCGATAGCATTTTACTTTGAATATAAATTTTTCACTAAAAGATACAGATTAAAGAGCTCCGAAAATGGTTGTCGATTGGTGGGGTTACAACAGAACAAAAGATAAGAATTTTGGCTAAGCCGAGAAGAAATGCTCTTTCAGACATACAGAGAAAAAAGGTAGGTTATTTGTAAACGAGTGCTTGTCCTATCCTATGGCCAACCCACCAACTACGTAGGCAATAGCTACACTATATTATAGTATTAATCGATTTGATAACGGGCAGTATGATCCCAATTTTATGTATTGCGAGATAAAGGGTTCGACTTCCTACTATACGTGATGCAAATTGTGCAAAGAACCAAATGACACTCAATTATTGAAAAAAAGAGAGTTCCATAACTAACACCTCGGCTTCATAACTAACATGTACAGAGAAGTTGGTAATCGTTCGATAATCAAGATGTGTGGTACATCTAGATAGGAACATATAAAAGAAAAGGTCAATCCTGAGTCATAAAAATAAATGTTGAACCGAAAAAGATGAAAGGGTGAAAAGTGGGAGAAAAAGAAACAAATTCCCTATTGTAGTCATTGTGGAAATGAGAATCCCATGAAAAGTCCACATCATATACTTCACCACCTTTGAATTCAATGTGATTGATGTCACATTGCAATGAGTATTCCCATGCAGCAAGAGACAAGTAGACATCAATAAAGTAACTCAAAAAAGATTGATAATTGGTTCAACCGATAAAAAAAACCTATGAAAATAGTGACTCATTCAAAAGAACGCTTCTAAAATAAAATTTGAATATTTTTTATTCTGAATACATAAAATTTAAAAATCATGAAGCAATGCCCCGAATTAGTGTGAATCGATTATTTGGTCTTAGATAAGAGTGGAGGAGGAGGCGAGTCATGGAGCAATAATTGGGAGAAGAGGGAATAGGGGATGGGACCTCCCAAGTCTTTTCTTGTCATCTAATTTTCGCACGTCTTTGTAGTTTTTTTTTTTGGGTCGAACGTCTTTGTAGTTTATAGGAAGTGAAACAAACGGGTGCTTTTACATTAAATGGGCTGTGGTTGGGACAATTCATTCTGGTGGGTGGATATAAATGCAAAATCAAATTGATGGATATCACGGAACTGAAAGTTACTATTTTGCATGTGGGCATTAAAAATCAGGTTCAAACAAGAACCCTAATCTTGTCCGTATTTTAGGGCACGGATCATATCTGAATTCTTATTTTAAGAAGGATAAAGATAAAGATCTGATCGACAAATCCATGTACAATCTTTCAAGGTACAATTTTAAGCTACAAGTTAGACATTTCTTTCTTGGATGGGTTACTAAAATTATTAGTCATTGAATTGCTGGTTTTGTGCATTTCGTCCAACAAACTTGTGGCGTCGGGGACCAAGCCGCCATTGCTGCATCTTAGGACACCTTTCCCGACTAGATCGTTCAACATATCAGCTGGTTCTTTAGCCCCTCCATGCCGCAGCAACTTCGATCTAAGAGCGTTTCCCGTACTTAACGAAAGCGGGTCTTCCTCGCAGAGGTTTTTCCATATCGTCGAGGCAAGACATCTAGCATATAAGTAGCTGTAATACCCTGCAAAAAAGAAGGCCATTCAAAATTTTGAACATGATCTAACATTGGATTAAAAGAGTCCCGCTTGTACCTGCACCGTAGTTTAAAAGATGGCTGAATCGGATCTGCCAATGTGTACCATCCACATGTTTCCAACTCGTGTACTGCCTTTTAAGATCGGCAACAATGGAGCTTGTGTCTCGGGGCGAGGTAGCTTGTTCTCCAAAAAGTTCTTGATCAACCAATGCATAAAATATCTGGTTGCAGTCGTAATAAAGTTCAGAACTTGATTCGAAACTCACCGTCATAATTAAGAGATCCAAAATGTACCTGTCGTTGAAGTTCGGTAGCCGCAAACATATTTCTTGCATCTTGCATGGATTTCACCAACTCGTAAGGTATAACTTCGCCAGTTGAATAGTGCTTGGCAAACGTCTTAAGGACTCTGTAGTCCCACGCATAGTATCTGGTAAAAAGATGTGCATTAAGATATCTCATGATCCATGGATCCACAAAAAGAAACGACCAAGCTCAGCAAGATGCACTCACTCAAAAAGATTCGAAGGAGTTTCAGCAAAGTCCAGTGCCACTCTAGTACCTGAAAAATGTTGAAAGTCCTACAAAAAGATAGAGAAAAGTTAAAATTGAAGCCAAAAAACTTGTACAATTCGCATAGATTCGAGAACATACCGTCCGAGAAAGTAAGGCATGAAGAGCATGCCCGAACTCATGAAATAAAGTTTCTACCTCCCAGTGGTTAAGTCTTACAGCAGATGAATTATGTGAACGAGAGAAATTACAAACAAGGGCCACGACCTGTGGTACAAGAGAAAAATTTGGAAGTTTAGTGGGGAAGGAAATACGCGAACAAGTATTTCTGCTCATGAGACCTTGGCAACACCAACATTCTCACTAAATAGCATGCATAATCACACAACGGAGTTACTTAGAAAGAAAAGGACAGGCATAGCAAGGATTCAAAGAGTTTGACATTTGCATTTCAGCGCAGATAACAACTGTAATTGCATACTTTAACGGATGTTATACCAATCAAAATACAGTAACATCATATCCGCACCAGCTAAACCGGTGGTTTATTCAAGAACACAAGTTGCATTGGAAAATGGAAACACGCATAAAAAAGTCTGAAGAAAACAACAACCAAAGACTACACTAATGAGAGAACATTAAAAATTATGAGCTATCATTGGGGAAATCAGAATTGATTACAACGTTTATACCATTGGAATACAACCAACCACAGCCCTAAGCTTATAGCAGATTAGCATACCGGAAGCTGATACTCTGTCTCTGAAATCCGGCGAGCTCCTTTAATCGCAAAGTTGGCACAGCCTGGATATTTTCCTTTTCTCGAATACAAGTCTATGTACAGATATCCCAAATAACCCTACACAACAAGAGAGGTACCTTAATTTTTTTTCGTTGGATGAGAGATAATTCAATTTATATTGAATTGTTATAACATATTGGAATCGTACTTACGTGGATAAAGTTAATGCAACAAACCAGACTAATTTACGATCATCATGCAGAATCCAAGTTTTTTTTAACAGAAGGCCTAAATGGTTCAGTTAATTCATATGCTGCAAATCACTAACGTATTCCAGAAAAGATTGCCTCTATTCCCCAGACAGTAACACTGTTCAACCCAAACATGCATATACCTCTGTATTTCAAGCCAGTAAGGTCCCTGTGGTTGCTTATTTCATAGGTAAACTTGCACAAATCTGACAAGAAGTATTCTACCAAAATGGGAGGCGGAGGATAGTCAGAGTCAATAATCAAGACCATTCTTCTGCAGATCCAATGGAAATGGATATGGTCGTTAAATTAATACATTATACTTTACAGTCAATAAAAGTATAAAACAGCTTTGCCATTAAAAGATGAAGAATTTATCACAAACAAAAATGAAAAGATCATGTTCATAACCTGGCATGTGCAGATAATCCAAATAAGTTCATTTGCCTTTATCATTTCAGAAATTAGTTGATTATAGCCCTAATGCTGATACCCTCAAATCACCTACCTCATCAGGATGGTTAAGAGACATTTTAAGCACATCTGGATGCCATGATTCCCCTGGCGCCAAAGGCACATTGTGCAAGGTTGCACCAAATAACGATTTCACTATAACATTCAGACCTTCAATGCAACGGTGCAAAGAAAAAAATGACGCCACTACCTGCGTCACAAAGAAGCTTCAAAGTGTTAAAAGTTATAATCGAAAGATGCTTCTTCATAAATCACAAGTGGAATGAAAGAATTTCAGTTTCTCCTAGGCATGGCACTTCTGAAAATCGGCTGGATTATGTTAATTTCAGAAGAAAACAAAACATGGTGGATATCAAGTTAACCACCCTAAGAGACATGCAAGAAATTCTTTTTAGTGCTGGTAAAAACTATATCATTAACATAAATAAATGGGGCAGAATTTCCTGTTAACTTACAGATGAATTCAAGTTACAACAAGAAGACTTCATCATGGCTGTATAGTATGTTTCATCCCATGGATCCAAATCAACACATCGCTGGCCACACTTTTCTCTTTTGAAGTCCTTAATCATCTCAAATTCCTAAAGTAAAACAGTTGCACACACTAAGGTGTCAACAATTCCACAACATCCACAAAAACAAAGCTATTTTTTCCCAAGAAATTATTAAGAAATTAATAATACCTGATCAGCATATGGCCTGACTTTTTCGCTCATCTCGCGAAGGAAGGACGTCACCATATGTGGTGAGGAGGCCATGTTTTGCTTCAGGATAAATTCAGAATAAGACTTATCCCCTATCATCTGCTTTCCCCCAGTTAGTATGACATATTAGTTCACATACTCACAGTTTATACTCTATATTGATGACATAAAAAAGTAACCAAACCATGATGGTGAAAAGCTCAACCATGTGGCTTTTCAAACTGCATAATATGCACATATTCCTTAAGTAGAGAGCATCATTAGCAAAAATATCTATATACGCAGGCATATGAACAACCAATGTATAAGAATGATAACCTGAGCAAGCATGTGGCGCGTAGCTATCAGCTTATCAAGAACTTTTAGGTTAGCACGTGGGACGGAGTTTCCTTGGATATATGCCATCTTCCTGACCTGAAACAACGAAAGGGGGTGAGGAATATATTAATCCACATTTTTTGCAAAGTAACTTATGGATGCTAAATGAAGAATTTCTTCTATTCTTGTAGAGTTAGTCAGGATATGTAACCTCAAAAAATTTCCTGCAACTACAGATCAACAGTCTCAAGCATGCATAACTATTGAGGAAGAAGAAATATACCATCTAGAAGAACCCGTACCTCCTCATCTTCAACGGATTGCAGGACTGATGCCAGAGTGCGTGAATCTGTCACTATGCGGAAACCCTTCCCTTCCTTTTTATTCCTGGATCCAGATGATCCAAGTAAAACCTCAGAAGCAGATTGACGAATGGGGATCAGGAGATGTTGCAACTGGTTAGGGATGCGGGAAGCTGGAAATATATCGACATGACCTGGATCGATGGTGATATTTTCACCAAACCTGACCGAATTACACACAGTGGAAATGAATTTAGGTATACTGCCAACAACACATCACAGGTATGCAAGCCATGGGAAGCAGAATAAGATAACAAAAAGATCCATTACACTTACTCCCGACATAGCTGAAAAATCTCGAGTTGAAGTTCGTTCACTCTGTCCAACTTTTCTGTGATGCAAAATCAACAAGCATTTAACTCCAGAAGAATAAAAATTATAGCTTTGTATCAGACTGAATTGATTTGAATTCGACAGTTCATCATTTGTATTCTCTTCGTCCTTGGACGATGAATACGGTTCAAGGTTTATATGAATTCGATTTGAATGCGAACAATGGTCATGTATAGTATCAGCTAACAAACTACCAAAGTTACATATAGCAGAAGAGCAAGACCACACACACACACACACACACACACACACACACACACACACACACACCAGGAGGAAGATGAATTCCACCCTTCTCGAAATCAAGTCTCAAGTGGCAAGCCGCTCTACATGCCTCTTCCGTAAGCAGATGCCCATCCCGCTCCGCCTTTTTCACCGCATTGTACAATGTAAGGTTCGTATTCAGAAACTGCACAAAAAAGAAAACCAATCCAAATGTGTTTGGTCAACCAAATAGCCAACTCGAGCACCGAAGGCGCACCTTCCACATTTCAATAAACAACTAACTAGTCACCTCACATGTAGATACTCACTAATCCTCATCGACGCCTTGTTAGCCTCGTCAACAAATTCCCTGAAATATAACGGCTGAGCACCGTCAGGAAACGAACGAAAAACAAACCACAACACGAAAAAGAGGAAAGAACTCCAGTACGTACTTGTTAGGGTGGGTGTTTCTACAGAGTTCCGCGGAATCCACAACGGAGCAGACCTAATCAACAACACAACATAATTACGATAATACCCCTGAGCCATCAATTTCGTAAAAGGGAAACGCACCGTATCGGAAATCTCATCCATGGCTCTGATAATCTCGGGAGAAGAAGGCATCGTGGAGATGTAATCCACCAGCTCCCCTGACCTAACATAATTACGATAATACCCCCGAGCAGTCAATTTCGAAGCCGAGAATTTAATTTAATTTAATTAAAGCGAAAGAAATCGTTCGGTTAATTTTTTTTTTTTCACCTCTCGACGGCGTCGTCCACGAAGCGCTGGAAGCCCGCGGGAGTTTTCAAGTGGTCGAAGCCGTAGAGGCCGGTGGGCGACCCGTCCTGCCGAGGCGTAAAACCGGTGCTGACGTGGCGGGTCGGCCCGATAGCGGTCGGGTACCAGCATCGGGCTCTTAGGATCGCCCTCAACATTTTCCCTTCTCACTTTCACTTCACAGGTGCTCTTCGGACTTCGCGGCTTCTATTGAGGCGTGGATTTCTTGGCGCGGCGTCGTTTTGAGTATATATATATATATTTTTTTAATTCGAACGACAGTTTCGCTGCGAGACGACAGGCCCAACCCAATTAATTCACGGCCCACATGGTATAAGCTGAGGTCCAGTTCTAAAGCAGCCCACGCAGAAGACAAGTAACTGCTGTAAATTCTTCCATAATTCGAAGTGTGGCAAGAAAAATAAGTTTGAGATTTTGGTATCTTATTATATGTTGTTTATAACATGAACAAATTATAATCCGGTAGGCGAATGAGTTTGTTCTCTATTGATAAATATTTATTTTGAAGTGCTACCATTTTTTATTTTTACTAGAATTTAAATATATATTGAATCAACTAATTTATGCTCTAGCTATGTGAAAATTTTAATAGGTGATAAATATATTTGTATTAATTTTTTAATATAGATATGTTTTCAAGTATCTTAACTCGAAAAATCTCTTAATTATGTTACAACAAGGCTTTATACCAACTTTGATATTCAAAATTATACCAAGTACAAACCACGTTAAGAATTATGTGTCATCTGCTCGGGCTCACTGCTAGCCCATTTATTAATTAAAATTTTCTCTCTTTATTAAAGTGTTGCGTCGCCGACGTGACTCACCGACTTCAGAAAATTCAACTTGTTAGAGTGCTTGTTATTTATTTTTAATTATATGATATGTTATATATACCGCTAAATTCTCCGTTTGCATTGACATTCATTCTTCTGGTACAATTTATAATCATGAGGTCAATTTCATTTTAATGGGAACTTAAAAATTTATTTAATTATTAAGAAAAGTTAGTATAAAATTTGAAAAAAATTATCTGAGTGCTCTGCCACTACTTGTTGATACAAATTTATTAGTATAATAACTCAACATCTGTCTGATACTTAAAGAAGCCAATATTATTATTTATTAATCAGTGCTTAATAAAAATTAAAAAAATATCACGTTCTGAAAGTTGGCGTAGACTTTATATATATATAGATTTAAATAAAATCTCACATTCCGAAGCTGGTGTAGACTTTGGACTTGATAGTCAATAAGTTATGTTCTAGCTGTGATCACGGGCACGAGGATCCCTCGTCATATGCCACGCACCGGTAAATCTTTTCGGCTTTTGAATCAACGAATTTTTATCCATACTATGGGCACACATATCAATTTTTTATTGTTTAAAGATAAATTTTACTAAATAACAATAACACAGAAATTTAAATTGTAACACTTCTTACAAATTTATGGCGCAAATACCTATTTACAACACTTTGTGCCGATCTACAGTTTACTTGACGGGGACGGGTATCAATTATTCAAAGGTAGTTATAGAATTCTAGTTTAAATAAACAATATGGAGTTAAACTCCGGCAATTCTCTTTTATGTATTAATCGGATTCTACCATGTGAAAATAAATATTTGTTTTAGAGTAAATTATTTAAGATTTTTGGACAATCTTCCCTATATTTTCGACATATATGTATTTATTTGTTGTAATTTAATTTAATTATATTTTCGGTCCTTGTTAATTCATACTCTTATGTTATCAATAACCTAGGCCCAACTTACCCTCTAGAGCCACCACGGATCTTGATCTTATGTTTTTTCCATCTCAAATAACAATTCCAATCACCCAACTTATGTTTCCGTTTTTTTTAAATCGGAAATTGTATTTGTTTTTAGATCGGAAATTGTATTTGTTTTTTTAAATCGGAAATTGTTTTTGTTTTTCAAATTACAATTCCTGCAAACGATTCTGTTTCGGGTATTGTCAAAATCATACTTGAAATTGTGAAACATTAATTTTAAATAAAATAGCCAACACCACCAATATTATCGGCGAGTGTGGAACCCATTTCCTTTACACACACGGTTTATAATAGACAGAGAATCGGGAACCCCACACGACAATTTTGATATTTCGAGTGTCTCCGAGCCCATTGATGGACCTTATCATCATTATTGATCAGATATTTATTTATTTAACTAACGAGTCAAATAAAACATAATATATTCATAATTTTTTTATAATTTGTACATTTTGGCTAAGTGAACTCGAAATTCCTTATCAAATAGTTACTTATTGATATGTCGATGATACAATCCACTACTTATGCATGTTAGAGTTTTTTTTTTTTTTACGAATCTCTACTATTAAATATCGAGTATATTATATGCTCATGTAGATAAGCAATTTGTGAGACCCATCAACGGCATTACTTATCAAATGTTCAGAATAAAGTAGGGTTCCCCATCTCAAATTGGATTGCTTGCAACACCTTTGCTTGGATTCGTGTGGCTCGTGTCGGCAGGAAGCACTTGAAGGACTATATATGAGCACCCAATAAAGTAGGGTTCCCCATCACAAGTCGGTAGTTTGTATTATTCTGTTTTTAAATCACTTAAACCTATATATCAATCCCAAAAACAGACTTTTAACTTTTTATATGAGCACCCAATGAATTGGAAAATTAAGGTTAGGATTAGATATGTAATTAACTTGAATAGCTGATTCACCAGATCACTTTGATTTTTTTTCTTTTAAACATCCGTTTAACCTTTAATAATTTACGGGCTTTCCGCTAATAAGCTTTCAGCCTTTCCCACACTGTGTCACTTGAAATACCCAAAATACCCCCTCTCCACTTGGCCCACTCAATCCTCCTGCTCTCCACTCTATATATTCCAAGTTCCTCCCTCCACTTCTCTCTCACTATCATAAACCCACTCCTCCCTAACAATCAAGTGAAATTCCCAAAACACCCCCAAGAGGTTAAAACAATGACAAAACCAACCACTCTCTCCCTTGTCCTCCTCCTCCTCTCCATTACCCTAGCAGCTGCAACCACCCCCAAGAGGACCACAACCGCCGCGTCGGCCTCGGCAGTTGCGGCCGCCGACTTCGTCAAATCCTCGTGCGCCTCTACCACGTACCCCTTAAAGTGCGTGCAGTCTCTCCTATCCTACGCGCCGGCCATCCGCCGGAGCCCGGCTCAACTGGCACAGACCGCCCTTAACGTGAGCCTAACCTCGGCCAAGTCAACGAGGACGTTCGTCCACAGGCTGACCAAGTTCCGCGGTCTCAAGCCAAGGGAGATGGCCGCGGTTAAGGATTGCTTCCAGGAGATCGACGACACCGTGGACCGCCTCGCGGAGTCCATCAGGGAGATGCGTGCAGCCGGGTCGACCACGCGCGGGTTCGACTGGCACATGAGCAACGTCCAGACGTGGGTCAGCGCTGCGTTGACCGACGAGAACACGTGCGTTGATGGGTTCGCCGGGAGGTCGCTCAACGGGAGGGTGAAGTCTTCTATTAAGGCTCGAATTGTGGATGTTGCTCAGGTTACGAGTAACGCTTTGGCCCTGGTTAATAATTACGCTACTAAGCCTTAGTATCGATGATCGATTAATCTAAATTCGAGTCTCGGGTTTTGGTTTGGAGCATTAAAGGGTTGTGGAGAGAGCGCGTGTGCATCTCAGCCTTTTGAGCTCTTCGGTTTTTGGTGTAAATGTGATCTATTTTGATGGATCTTCGTCCGTTTTGTTTTTGTTTTCGGAAGTGAAATATATATATAGAAATTATGGAATTGAGTAGTTTATGTGCGAAGTTTCCAGGGGAAAATTGAACAGTTTTGTTATTGTTCAAATTTTGAAATAGTATAAAAATAAACTCACTGCTGGGCCACGCAATAGATATGAGCCTCGACGTCGTCCAGGGTCTAAGAATGATATTCTGTGCGAAGGGAGTATAGAAGGACTCGTTAAATTAAATGTTGTTCATTGACATTTAGATTTAGCTATTACAAACAGAAAAGAAGAGTACTATTATAACTTCTTATTCAAAAAAGAATAGTATTATAAATTTGTAACATTCTTTTTTAAGAAACATATAAATTTATAACATAAAAGTTTTGAGTTCAAGTTGTTGAACATGACTCAATGTTAATTGTTAGTCAATTTTCATCACTATTCCCGAAATTGATTTCAATTTCGTAATTGTTGCACATTTGAAAATCTATTTGCTAAAAATATGCTGGGCCGACAGGCCAATAGACTATTTTTCCGTGATTGAAGGTGAAATGAGCCCTTGTGGGAGCAATTATGCATTTACTTGTGGAATTCATCTTGAGATTTTTGTTTGGTTAAGAAAAATATTGTGGGCGGTCTCGTTTTCGCATGCACTAATAATAATTATTATTGAATGTGTCAATTAGAGAGACGAGGGCGTTGTCAATATGTCCTGAATCGATCTTTCTGTTTCCTTCACCTAATTATTTCGTGGACTTGGTGGAATAGCTGTCTCTTCATGATAGCAATTTTATGATATTTGCAATGGTTGGAAGAGAAGCCTGATCCTGGGGAAAACAATATTGCCTACAGTTGTTTTGGAAACATTTGGTCCAACGTTTCGGATCCTGGAAAATGGTGGCCACCACTGTTTTTCTGGTGAACAATTTTTTCGTGATGCTATACAGGAGTTAGCTTGAAACGGAAACAAACCACAAATTGCTCCAAATTACACCGAAAAAATTGAAAATTGCATGGTTAAAGTAATGTTGTAGCGTAGTTTCAAATCACACCGTATATTTTTGGTACGCAGTCAGTTTGTATTTTATTTATCCACAAAATTGCGTTGCACTATATTAAAAAAAAATCATCGTTTTAATGTAAGTTTAGTTAGAAGAAAAACTACGTCATTTGTGATTTTGTATAAGAGACTTATGAGTCAAACTTCCCTTTCCCCGAATTCTCCTTTTCCAATTTTCGAATCTGGACTTTCATTTCCAGATCAAAGTAAAGTAACTTCTATCTTTGCGCACTTCAAATCCCAAAAATAGCCTCACGTCCAAAAATATGACAAAAATAGCTTACACCTCTTAGTTTTTTTTTTTCTCTCCTCTGGATTATTACCACTTTAAGGAATTTTCATGAGTTGTGAATTTGCGGTGTCAAATCGCTACTTGCAACGCACGACCCGACACTACAACACAATGATACCATGATTTTTTATTAATCGCAAACACACACGATGTAAATTTTATGAAAATAAAAATTGTGGTGCAGTGTAGATTTTCACACCCACAATGCAAAACCACGCCCACCTCACCCCTAGTGCTCCTGGACCAAACCCTTTTCTCGTATTAATTGATAAAAGGGACAACTTTTTTGGAAATTAGCCTCAATATTTCCTGTTTCTGACAATTCACATGACTAGTGAATCAAAATTTGGGAAAGAACGGATGTAAAAAATTTTGTATCAAATTTTAATACTATCATTACTCAACTTTAATACTTCCAATTAAAATGAAATAATATTTCATTAGCAGTTATCTGTTCAAGTAAAATATTTCCTCTTGAAAATATTTGCTGAATGTCTAAACGTCTTAGTCAAAGAGCGACTCAAATGTACTTGATCAAGGGAATAGCTTTGCCTGGAGGTAATCAGCAACTTAATCTCTTTCAATTCAGTTCTGATACATTGTTCTTCTCTGATTGTAACGAAATGCATTTAACACATCTGAGACATATTAATGTGCTCTTTGGGCTAACTTCGGGACTTAACATTAATATGCACAAGACCTCAATGATCCTTGTCAAAGTTTGCCTTTTTTAAGTACTCGAGATTGCTTCTTGGAGGCAACATGAGCAGAATTTAGTAGCAGATTATCAAAGAGGAAAGATATTTTGTTATCTCTTGGTGGACGTTGGACGCTTATTAAGGCTGTTTTGTCCAGCTTATCCATTTATTACCTGCTAATTTTTAAGCTTCCGACATGAGTATGTTAGGCGACTGATTTTCTTTGGCCTGGTTGTTACGAGAGAAAGAAGGGATGCTGATAGATTATGAATTGAAAGATTTGATCGATAAAAATGTTGATTACCGGGATACGAGTACTTGATTAGGATCTAACTTTCTTATAGTCGAGGCAAGAGTTGGACTCTTTCTCTGTAAGACGAGATTGCTCCGTATATTTAAGTGCAATACGAGCTACGACAATCGTTCCCAAGATACAACGACTATTTGGGCGTTTCCAAGAACGTTGCACACGTATCTCGAAACTTTCGGGCGAACCCTTATATACCCAAAACTTTCGAACTCAATAGAGGAGGAGAGAAGAACAACTATTGCTAATGAATACTTATGCAATAAGTTGTTGGGATGAAAATGAAGGGAGGAGGACATGCCTATTTATAGGCTTGTCAAGTGACCCTTCAAAGGGGCAAGTGACCTTTCAAGCAAAGTAAAGGTCTAGTGACTCCTCACCAAAGGGTAAGTGACCTTTCAAATGAAGGGCAAGTGACCCTTCACCAAAGGGGCAAGTGACCCTTCACCAAAGGGCAAATGACCCTTCATGATTAATTATTATTAACCATTTACAACAATCCCCCATATGGTTAACAATGATGACCAATGCATGCAGACTCTGTTCGAAAGTTTCGACGTTATTATTGCATTGAGATAGGTAGCTTGCGGCTTTGAACCTTCTCTAGTAAGATGTTATCGGGTTTACTCGCTGCTCGGTGAATATGATGTCTTGAACTGTCAGCTTTTGGCATAAACCAAGACAATAACATTTACACAATAATAACCCTAGTATATTTAGGTTCTCACGTTGTGTCCTTTTCGGCCATGGACCATATCTTGGATTCATAAGTATTATTATGTTTGAAGCGGCCTCACTTCATACTTATATAGGTGATCTCCTATCAGAAGTATCCTGCCATACTCCACCTTCAACAAGGTATATGAATCATTAAAAGCGTAATGCTTAACCTTGCCACACCTCTACAGGCTGACACCTGGACAGCTTCTGAGAATGAGATAGGTTACAGGTGATTATCTGAATCTTTCATAACTTAGTTGTCTCATTGAACCAAGTTTGTGGGATCTCCACTCATCAAAGTTGAGTTACAGCTATAAACATCCTTTATTGTGTGGACTTTAATCCCATTCCCCTTACTGCATTGTACATTTGATATTATTGATTCCTTTTATAAAAGGATCAGCTATGTTGTCCTTGGACTTTACATAATTAACGGTGATCACCCCACTAGAGATTAATTGTCTAACGGTATTATGTCTTGGACGAATGTGTCGAGACTTACCATTGTACATTGTACTTTGTGCTTTCCCAATTACAGACATGCTATCACAATGTATCAATACGGGAGGCACCAGTTTTTCTCAGCATGGAATATCTTCTAAAAAGTTTCTGAGCCATTCAGCTTCTTCACCAGCTTTGTTGAGTGCAATAAACTTCGTCTCCATAGTGGATCGAGCTATGCACGTTTGTTTAGAAGACTTCCAAGACACAGCTTCTCTGCCTATACTGAATACATATCCACTCGTGGATTTGGAGTCATTAGTGCCTGATATCCAGTTTGCATCACTGTATCCTTCTAATACAGCTAGATATTTAGCATAGTATATGCCATAGTTTATGGCATGCTTCAAATACCGTAAAACCCTTTCTAGAGCTAGCCAGTGGTCCTTCCCTGGATTACTTGTGAATCTACTAAGCTTACTAACTGAGTATGCAATATCAAGACGAGTACAGTTTGTTAAATACATCAAGCTCCCGATAATTTGAGCATACCTCAGTTGAGATATTGGGTCTCCTCGATTCTTGGCTAAGTGTAGATTCAAATCTACTAGAGTCTTAACCAGAGGTTTGTCATAAGCATCAAATTTCTTGAGCATATTTTCCACATAATGAGATTGTGTCAAGACAATTTCGTCAGTCTTCCTAGAGATTTTAATCCCTAGTATGACGTCTGCTAGACCCATATCTTTCATGTCAAAGTGGTCCTTTAACATATTCTTAGTTTTCACAATAACCTCTTTGTTGCTTCCCATAATTAATAAGTCATCCACATAGAGACATACAATTATGTAAGCTTCAGGTGTGCCTTTAATGTAAACACATTTATCGCACTCGTTGATCTTAAATCCATTTGACAGCATCGTCCTATCAAATTTCTCGTGCCACTGTTTTGGCACTTGTTTAAGCCCATATAGTGACTTGACTAGCTGGCATACTTTCTGCTCTTGTCCAGGAGCCACAAATCCTTCAGGTTGCTCTATGTATATCTCCTCTTCCAGTTCTCCATTCAGGAAAGCTGTTTTTACATCTATCTGATGAATCTCGAGGTTATAGAGAGCTGTAACAACTATGAGCACTCTAATTGATGTGATTCTTGTGACAGGTGAGTACGTGTCAAAGAAATCATATCCCTCCTTTTGTTTAAACCCCTTAGCTACCAAACGAGCTTTGTACTTGTCGATTGATCCATCAGCTTTATATTTCCTTTTTAGGATCCACTTGCATCCCAAAGGTTTGCAGCCTGGTGGGAGATCTACAATTTCCCACGTGTGGTTTTGTATGATGGACTCTATCTTACTATTGATAACTTCTTTCCAGAGAGGAGCATCTGGACTAGACAATGCCTCTTGGATTGTCCTAGGTTCATCTTCTAACGCATAAGTTAGATAGTCTGGACCAAAAGATTTGGCTACTTTTGTCCGTTTGCTACGTCTAAGTTCATCATCTTCCTGACTTGACTCTTGCATAGTCTCATGTGCCCTTTTCTTGGGAATTTCTTCCTTTCTTTCCTTATTATGAAAGGTATTCTCAAAGAACGTTACATTCCTTGATTCTATGACCATTCCCACATTAATTTCAGGATTATCAGATTTGTGCACTAGAAATCGATAAGCACTATTGTTTTGTGCATATCTGATAAATATGCAATCAATGGTCTTGGGTCCTATCCTCACATGCTTAGGCTTAGGTACTTCAACCTTTGTTAGGCACCCTCACACTTTAAGGTAACTATAAGAAGACTTTCTTCCTTTCCATAGCTCGTATGGGGTTTTGTCCCTTTTCTTGTGTGGCAACTTATTTAGAATGTAGTTAGCTGAGAGCACAGCTTCCCTCCACATATTTTGGGGTAAGCCCGAGCTAATCAACATAGCATTCATCATCTCCTTAAGAGTTCGATTTTTGCGTTCAGCTACGCCATTCGACTCAGGTGAGTATAGAGCAGTCGTCTGATGAATAATGCCGTGTTCTTGGCAGAGTTCCTCAAACGGAGCTACATATTCTCCTCCTCGATCACTTCGGATCATTTTGATTTTTACACTGAGTTGATTTTCAACCTCATTCTTATACCTCTTAAAGACCTCAAGAGCTTCGTCTTTACCTTTCAAGAGATACACATAACAATATCTTGTGCAATCATCGATAAATGTGATAAAGTATTTCTTTCCGCCTCTAGTTTGCACGTGTTTCATATCGCAAGTGTCCATATGAATTAACTCTAAAGGCGTGGTACTTCTTTCCACCGAATGGAAAGGTGCTTTGGCCACTTTAGCCTCCACACATACCTCACATTTATCGGAAGGGTTGAACTTTAGATTCGGTAATAAATTTAAACTTACTAACTTTCTTAGCGAGTTTAAATTTACGTGTCCTAATCTACCATGCCATAAATTAGAACACTCGGACAAATAAGAAGAAGCTTTAACTTTATTCTGACCGTCAAAGGTACGGTGAACAGTTATTATATTCATCTTAAAGAGCCCCTTCTCTAGGTAACCCTTGCCCACAAATTGACCTGCTTTGGTAAGCACAAACTTATCTGCCTCAAATACAAGCTTAAGACCGGCTTTGCTTAACAGTGAGCCAGAAACTAAATTCTTGCGGATGTCTGGAACATGCAGCACATCCAAAAGGGTCAGCTCCTTTCCTGAGGTCAGCTTCAGGACTACTTTCCCTAGTCCAACGATCTTGGACGTTGCAGAGTTTCCCATGAATACCTTTCGACCGGTAATTGAGAGATAGTATGAGAACATCTCCTTATCTGAGCAGATATGGCAGGTGGCTCCAGTGTCCACAAACCACTCTCTTGGATTATCTACCAAATTAGTCTCGAACACCACAGCTGCAAGATCCATCTCATATCTATCTTCAGCTAGGTTGACCTTGCCTTTATCATCCTTTTTCGGCTGGCGGCAGTCCTTAGCCATGTGGCCAGGTTTTCCATAGTTGTAGCAGTCACCCTTGATCCTTTTATTCTTGGGTATGTGCTTCTCCTGCTTGTTTCCAAAATTCTTCCTCTTCTTACCATGTTTTCCCTCGGCGAGGTATACTGTGGTCTCGGGGGTAGCCTTGCCTTGCTTGATTTCAGACTTTCGATTGTCTTCCTCAATTCGAAGTCTCACGATCAGGTCTTCTAGGCTCATGTCCTTCCTCTTGTGCTTGAGGTAGTTCTTGAAATCTTTCCAGAGCGGGGGGAGCTTTTCGATCATTGCAGCCACTTGGAAGGACTCGCTGAGTTGCATCCCTTCAGCTTGGATCTCGTGAAGAATCAGCTGCATCTCTTGCATTTGATCGATGACCTTCTTGGAGTCTACCATCTTGAAGTCAAGGAATCGTCCGACGATGAATTTCTTCATCCCGGCATCTTCCATCTTGTACTTCTTCTCGAGTGAATTCCACAGCTCCTTAGCAGTCTTAGCTTCTGCATAGACATTGTAAAATGTGTCGTCTAATCTATTTAGGATGTAGTTACAGCACAAGAAGTCAGTATGACTCCATGCATCGAGAGCGTTGATCTTTTGTTGATCAGTCTCATTCTCCGTAATTTTTGGTGCTTCCTCTTTTAGGAGCCGAATCAGGTTGAGCGTGGTCAGATAGAATGACATCTTCTGCTGCCACCTCTTGAACTCGGTGCCATTGAACTTCGCTGGCCTTTCGGCATGGACAGTTCCTGGTACCGTGGTCAGAGCAACACTGTTAGTTGATGCCATCTTCAAGTACGATCTTGTCTTACAATTGTTGTTTACCGGGATACGAGTACTTGATTAGGATCTAACTTTCTTATAGTCGAGGCAAGAGTTGGACTCTTTCTCCGTAAGACGAGATTGCCCCGTATATTTAAGTGCAATACGGGCTACGGCAATCGTCCCCAAGATACAATGACTATTTGGGCATTTCTAAGAACGTTGCACACGTATCTCGAAACTTTCGGGCGAACTCTTATATACCCAAAATTTTCGAACTCAAGAGAGGAGGAGAGAAGAACAACTATTGCTAATGAATGCTTATGCAATGAGTTGTTGGGATGAAAATGAAGGGAGGAGGACATGCCTATTTATAGGCTTGTCAAGTGACCCTTCAAAGGGGCAAGTGACCTTTCAAGCAAAGTAAAGGTCAAGTGACTCCTCACCAAAGGGTAAGTGACCTTTCAAATGAAGGGCAAGTGACCCTTCACCAAAGGAGCAAGACCTTTCACCAAAGGGCAAATAACCCTTCATGATTAATTATTATTAACCATTTACAACAAAAAATTAGGCCAGACATGATTTTATTGGACCTGGGATAATGATGTCACCTTCACTACTCAGGCGTTGTGTAGAAAACTACACCCTTCCTCGTGCTTCTCCATTGAAATTAGTCAGATTTGGTCTGGAAAAATTCTTCTCAAGGTTGAATGTTTCTTATGGTTAACCCTACAATGAAGATCGAATACAAGAGACGTGCTGATTAGGAAAGGCTGCATTGAGGCTTGGGACTCTTTGGGCTCCTTTTGCTGGATGCACGATGAATCGGCAATTCATCTCTTCTTCCACTGCTCCTCCGCCTAGAAAGTTTGAAACTTTCTTGAAGAAACTTGGTATCCAGTGGTGTTGTTGATCTGATCTAAACAACTTACTTATTAATTGTGTGGATTTGGTGCAACGTGGAATGATCGAAAAAATATGGGTTTCCCTCTTCGGAACCGTAATTTGAGGACTATGGCCACATCGCAATCCGAGACAGGTGCAATATAGAGTTTACCACTCATTTTATATTCAACTATGTCCGAAAATGGTTATATTGGTCTATTGCTGATATTATATGTGACAAATATCTTATACTAAATTCTGATGCAAATTTGTGAAGTATGAATTTCATATATTTAGTGTAACTTTACCTTTAATTGGATTTCTGGTCGAATCATTCTTATTGATTTTTACCGCAATAAACATTGCAAATGTTCAGATTGATATATCTTACTCAAGATAGATTAATCTTCAATTAATTAACTACGGGTTAGGTTAAATACATTGTTTTCAAAATTGGACCGGAGATCGAACCGGTGGGCTGGTCGATCTCTGGTCAGACCGGTCTAACCGATCGGATGGCCGGTCAGACTAGATTTATATTTTAAAAAAATTATTTTTTTGAAATATATATAGGTATATAGATAAAAAAATATGTAATAAATTAATAATAATATATAATCATACTATATTTTATAAAATATCCCAAATAAAGTATCTATACGAATGGTTAATCTCGAATCGAAAATAAAAAAATAAACCACTCAATATTTTCTGGTCGAACTGCCCAGTTTTCTGGTCGGACCATCCGGTCGGACCGGAAAATTCCTAAAAAACCAAAAAAATTCCGGTTCGTAAGTTACTCAGTCAGACTATGAATTTCTGACCGGTGGAGTAGCCGATTTGTGATTTAAAAACAATGGTTAAATATTCCATAAACAGTAGACGGGTATCACTTTCAGAGCGAATTCTAAAGGGAGACATCAAAGATGGAAACTTTGAAGAAAGATAAAGTGATTCCCACGTGACATTCATGGAATACGATCAAATAAGACAGCACTTCTACCGAATTTTTATGATAAATGTTATATTTAAGCTACACCAATGTAAACGTTATCTTTACAAAACAAATCATAAAAATTGTCCAACTAAAAAATCCCAACTTTGGAACATGTAACTCTAGTTTTTAGAGGGTTGAATTGTGTGCTGAATAATTTTTTTAATAGTACAAACAAAATGATACACGAGATTTTTTTGCAAAAATTCAAAACCATAAGAACAAAGCACAAATAATCCACATAGACCACTGTGGCATGAATGAAATGCAATTCTTGCAAAAATAAAAAATACAAAAAAAATTCACATGTTAGTGACTTTTTGCAAAAAAAACAAAAACTATAAGACCAAAGTGAAAAAATCCACAAATGTTGATATCGCTCTCACAAAAATAAAAAATATATATCATTATTGCACAAAAAAATGTCATTATCGTATGAAAAAAAAATTAATATTACATAAAAAAATTCCAACACACGTTTCACCAAATTTTCGTATAAACTCACTTGCTCAATCAGTACACAATCCAAATCCCTTTTCGGACATCATCACAAAAGAAAACAATAATGGCGCATGGTTGATATGAAGTACAAGTATGGCACGGAACTAAGAAACAGCAAACACTTCCGTGTTCGGTATCAAAAGGCAACCCTTTCGGTTTGTTATGTATCAGTTGTTTATGGAAAAAGTAAAGCTTCGCACTTCCTCAAAACAATCAAAATCGTCATCGACTCCAATTCCTAATGTCATTGATTATACAAGGGCCGATGACAATGTGGTTAAATGACCAATCATCGAGTGTAAAGACCCAAAAGTTATGCATGTAATTTTATTGAGCATATATACGAAAAAATATAGTTGGGCCAAAGTCTAAGCAGACAAACCGGACTTTTGGAGTCCCCATTATTTTTTTCTAACTTTTTTTGCTAAAAATTCACATAGGTAACAAAACGAGCATTTTGCTAAAAATTCTTAAAATGGGTTTACTAGACATTTGAATAATAAAAGTTGAAATAAATTAAATATTTGTAAGAAAAAAATATTATAAAATATCTGATAATCGGAAAAATTACAAAATACTTAAATGAAATTCACCCAAATGACTTTGTCTACTTTATTCACGTGCACAGCCAATTTTGTCTTGCTTTGCTGCGTGGGAAAGCATGGCATAAAGAGAACAAGAGGATGTACTTTGTGGAATATGAAGACATATTTAAATGCCAGATATGGCCCACTGTCTCCATGTTATGACTGGGAATGGAGTTTCGTAAACTTAGTAGTGTTTAGAATTTCCGTATTTGATTTGAACAATGTGCACGACACGGAGTTGTGGGAGAATAATAAGCCATAAACTAACATGTTTTGGTACAAACAGAATTTTTATATCCAATTATATATTTAGTTTTATGAACAAAGTTGAATTACTTCACACACTCTATGCAGTTCAACCCAAGATTTTTTTTTCTCTTCTAAATAAAGGACAATCTAACAATTATCAATTAAATGTTATAACTTACAACAGTTTTTTTGTTGTAGAAATATAACTTCCAAGATTTGACAACGACGCAAACTAACCTCTTTTGAATTCGGGAACAAATTAGGGAAAATGGAAATAGTTGGCAACCTTTTTGGGCAAAAAATATAACAAAATCAATATAGCCAACCGGACCAGACCTGGGTTTTGAGCTGCACGTTGGACCACTCTACCCCCTTTAACGGTTCAGCCCACGGCCCATTTAGGAAGAGCCGTGGACGCATCCATTGAACAGTGCACGTGAAGCCCATCCCAGCTTTTAAAAACAGAATATCTAATAAACTCAATTTGACCTGTTCGATTTGCTGTGGAGTTTCCGGTTATTTTCCGCTCTTCAATTTAGTTTTAAGTATATTCATTGACCTACTATTTAATATACAACCGTAAAATAATTTTCGGTTCTAGGAGTATCCATTATATATAAGAATTCTGTTTTTAATTCTCACCACGTACCCATTTCTCCTTTTCATTTCTCAAGAAGAAAGGCAGTGACTCCATGTAGTAGTGATTTTTTTTAAAACTTATAATCTATACAGGGACAATAAAACATTTGAATCATGTCAAGAATTGGAGAGATATTTTACCTTCTTAAAGCTATCAAGGTTTTGGTTATTGGGATATGATACTTTGGGACGACAGTGTGATAGTTTTTTTTTTGGAGAAGTATAGTGTGATAGTTTTTCTCCTTGTTGAGAGTATTCTGGTTACTAGGATATTATTAAAACATTATTTTCTATGTGTATTCAAGTTGCTTTGTCTTAGGCAAACTTCCGTAGTTATATACATGTAATAATAAATGCCATGTATCTTTGGTACTAATGATATAACTTTTTCTGTCAGTAAATACAATTATACCTTTTAATTTTTTTTTGAAACATGTCAATATTCTTACAAGAGCTGGAACGAGTAATAATTTGGACGGTTTTGGACATAAATATTTACTTAAAACTAATAGCTTGGAAAGAAAAAAATAAACTAATACAGTCGGATAAATTCGATACTACTAACTGTTGTATGATGAGAGTCGAGATCGAAGATCATGCCATGCAGGTATTGTCAATTAATACTAGTTTTAATAATCGGACTTTATTTTATGGTTAAGTTCTGAGACGGATTTGAACATCGTAATTAAGTCACATGCCATGCTAATAATTAAAACTAGTATTAATTGGCACTATTCTTCTTCATGCAGGTTGAATTGACCACTCGATAATGTTCTGAAGACTTGCATATAAGTAATTTCGCCCGATCTACCGGAAAATCTCTAAACCAGCCGGGAGGTAATTAAATCATATAGTGATCGCAATTAATTTTATAAAACTTAGTTGGAGGGGAAGCCGGCGAACTTGATGGCCAAGTCATTGTTCATCATCAGAATCACATGGAAGTTGATTACAATAGCGGCGTGCCTCAAGTACATTGACCATAATGTATCCTTTTTAAATAAGATAACTATTGTTTTATTACGAACAATAACAAATTAATTCAAAAACGATTCTGATCGAATACTATTAATAGTGTCTGCTCCATTAGTCACAACAAAAGGATAAACCTAATAGTTATACACGCCAAAGTAGGTGCTATTAATCGAAAGGACTTATACAAGTAAAAAAAACCAAATGTTTTTATGAAAATTTTCCATGCCCTAATCTTTCGTATGTATACTTAAAAAATAAACTTTCGTATACTTAATATGAGAAATATCATAATTAATAATTGTACTTGAGATTTGTAATGTAATTTGCCGATAGGGCCAGGGAGAAGGTGTGATAAGAGAAAATATAACATTACCATGTAATAAAAAACATTTGGTATTCAGTAATTCATCCTGTTGATGAGAGCCAACGCATTGCTCGTCAACCTGACAAGCTTCGTGACGCTCTTAGATATCTGACTATTAATCGAAGCCCTAACGACGCCACTCCTCGCCGCGAGCTCATCTGTGCAAGTGGTCCCGTCGGTCTCCGCCGCGCTAACGTAGGTCTTGATGCTGGCGAGCAGGAACTCAGCATCCGAGCTACCCTTGAGCGTCGGCAAAATAGCGATCGACTGCTTCAGCTCGTCGATAACATCCGAAACCTCGGCCTTACATGTTCGAATGATGCCCGATTCTATCTTGGTCAGGCTCCCTTGTTGCTTGGAAAGCTTCTTGATCACGGTGGAGGCGTTGTTGGCCGCCTTGAGGCTGACGGCCAACGCGGTGTTGCATAGTTTGAGGTCATTGGTTTGGAATTTCGAGGCGTAGGAGGCGAGGGAGGTGTAGCAGAGAGAAGGGTACATGGTGGATTTGCAAGATGATCTTAGGTACTTTGTGTAAGTGGAGCTTGATGTTGCCATGGAGATTTGTACGGTCGAGGATAGGAGGAGGAAGACGATGAAGTGGGCCTCCATTGCGGTTCTTTAGGTTTGGTTTGGTGTTCTTTTGGTGGTCTGGTTCTCTGATCTATTGATCTCTCTATCTATGCAATGTGTGATAACTGAGGAGTTCTTGTAATTTATAGGAGGTGTCAGGTGGGTATGTACAGTTGGGACGTTGGAGATGACGATGACAATATCATCAAATTCAGAAGTGTTGTTGATTATTAATTGGAATTATTGACTTCTAAGAATTGATGTAGCTTTATTTTTTGGTGAATTTAAATTATTTTTACAATTCCGGTTCTTGGAGGGCTTTGGGAACTCGAACTTTTTATGTCGTGTTTAAAGCCTGATCCCCTATCCGCCAGAGCACACATGCGGTGGTGATGTAGCTTTATTAAAATCTATATTTTTGGAAGAGTGTTTCTGTATTTAATATATTGTTTATTAATCTACGTAAACTTTATCTAATTTTGACATCGATAACGTGTCATGATAGAGATCCTACGAGCCGTGGGACACCTAATCAACGTCGGTAAAGGTATACAGTTTTTTCTAGTTTATAGGCCAGCACAAGGTGAGATCCTACTGTCAGAAGAACATGGGCTTAGAGAGAGAGAGAGAGAGAGAGAGAGAGAGAGAGAGAGAGAGAGAGAGAGGAAATTAAATAGTTTTTGTATCCAAATGGGAAATGAGCAAGTGACGGCGGGAATTTATGAAGTGCACGGATATAGTGTGTGAAGTCGTCAATATCCACTAGAAGAATGCCCGTTTCGAGTTGTAAACACATGGATATACGAGAAAAGTATATGAAAACTTACTATTCCTTAACGTCGGAAGGTTTGTGTTCGGAAGATGTTTTGATATTCATCAACTTTTATTGTAAAAGATTAGTATCCAAATCTACTGAATTAATTGATTTAGATTCAAACTCTCGCGTGTTTTAAAAATTTTCAAACTTGAGATTTGATAAAGTTTAACCTACACTTCCCTTCGTTGATTTGGTTGATTGGTATAACTTTTCCTGGCTTACAAGAAGATGTTACATTTGTAGTCGGTCCCTGAGTTTGCTTTTATGTCATTTGTAAATGGTTCTTTCATAAGATTTTTGTTCCTGTATTGTCAAATCACTTATTTTGTATGCCATATGGCTTATCATTAATAAAATTTATAAATTCTGAAAATAGAGAGTCGTCCTCATCTATAGCACCTGAATATGCTCAATTTGGAATTTGTTGTTGTCGGTAGTATGATAACAAATATCATACTATTTATTGTACACCAAAACTAAAACTCGTTCAAACTTAAACCACACGAGCCCATTTGAGTGTTGCGCGGTGGTAAAAATTATAATTAGAAATTTATTGATTTATGCTGCATCTACAAGGTTCAATTTATTTATCTGAAGTTTTATTCAAAATTAATTCGCCCTAATCGTATCTTGGTACGTGATTTTTTTGACCATTAATTGCTTGCGTATCGGAGTGTACATTACAAATCAAAATTCATGTAGTGCATGTTTCTCCTCTTTATAAACAATAAACCTACCCAATTAAGAATGTAAATTTCATTTTCCTAACATTTAAAGCAACTCACCTAAAGAAAAAAGATGAGATATTGGTCAGTCTAACTACCGTTTTACTTGGTCTTAAATATTTGATGTCATTTTTCGATTATTACCCTTAAAGAGGTAGTCAACCTTAACCAAATTAAGCAGCTGTTGAAATGACGCCGCCGATATACGTCAGCTGGAAGTTATCACCCGAGTGATAACTTCTACAAATGGAACTCAATTTGAAGAATTAAAGTCCGAAGATAACTTTTTATATGTCTTGATATTTTAGTATCCGTTATTATAAAAAAATAATTTTAAAGTAAGTATTGTTGGAGCTTATAAAAAATGATCCAAATTCAAACTTTTTCTCAAACCCATAAAGTTTGAACTCAGACATTGTTTAAGGTAATATAATTATTTTAAAACCTGCGATCCAACAAGTGCTCCTTTTAATTGGATCTCCACTCTCAACTAAGATCAGGCTAATTTTTTTTTTTTACAAAATTGGAGAATGATTGATATTAAATATTAGTTCGACCGGTTATTCACTTGGTAAGATCCATAGGCTGATATCAAATTACACAAAAACTATTTTTTAAAAATATAATTTTGTATATTGTTAGATTATATTATTATTTTGAATTTATATAAAATCAGATGATATTTAGAACAATTTGACATTCTAACCAATATAATATATTTAATAAAAACTTCTTTTTCGACGAACGTTTTAGCCAATCAGACTAGTTGAATTGAGAATAGAATAAATTTGAGTAATTTCTTAGCCTACTTTTAAAAACATCTGATAATACAAATCTCTTATTACTTAAAAAAGGTTAGAATATTCGCAGATTGGGCAATGTGCCTACCCTATGCAATAGGAACGGCGACCAAACCGTCGAGAAGGCGTCACATGGGAGCTTAAGACCATATTGGCTTATTAATATAGGTCCGTGAAACGCTGCTCGATGGTAGGCGCTGTCCCTGCAGATTCCTAAGGCCTGGGGAGATCCAACGCTCCGTAGACGAATTCACAAGGCAATCCTTAAAATATGATTTAATATGATTAATTTCCATTTCTAAAGTCGTGTTCGTGTATGATCTAATTCCTTGAGCCAAACGCCACCCTAAAAGCACATAAGTTTAACAATTTTTTGTGCAACCCTTAAAATATTTTGAATTTGACTGACATTTATCTTTGGCAAACAGTAAAAAATTCAATCAACTTATCTTGACATTTTTTGTTTGATAGGAAGATTTAGTGTAATACCAGAGGATCACGATCCATCTTCATCAACTTGAATTTCAATTCAATGGAAATGTTGAAAAATAGGATTAATAAGAAATGGAGAACTTTAGATTTGTCTTATTTTTCGAGGACCAAGGTGCATCTAACCACTTCCTGAAGCTGAACTAGTACATGCACGAGCTATTAATTAACGATGTGAAATTCAAGTCAACTTTCCCCCAAATAATAGAACATAATTCCTGGAACAAAACTGTACGTATGGATAATGATTCAAAACTTACGGTTGACGAGCAAGACGGTAGCTCTCGTAAAGATTTTTTCGAAGAAAGTCAAAATAAAAGCACCACATAAATCTTCCGATGACATCAACCTTGCTTCTACACTAGCTAGATTCGATAAGCAAGCAAAATTTAATCTCCGGCAATCTGAATTGGCGAAGAGTACTCAGAATGTCTCCGAGTGCCTCGGTTTGACTTGGGATGCAAAAGTTTCGAGAAAATTTTAACGGTCTACTTGGTGCCGCTTCTCGCAAAGGCCAAACAAGGTCACGACCCTCCTAGAAAATTTTGGCTTATGTTTTGTTTGAAGTGGTATGATATGGTTGGTGGTCGTAAATTTGGTTGGTTGCTTGGTGATTTTTGATCCAAGCTGCGTGCTTTGGGCTTTTCTTTGGCTAGTTTTTCTTATGATCAAGGTAATTAGACAGTGTTTATCTAGTAGGTACTACTTTGTAGTTTTTATCTTGTTTCCTTTGTATTGTAAGTATCTGGATGTAATAACCTTGGAGTTTTTCTTGAGAAATAGTACAAACTTTATCAATTTTTTTGGGGCTGAAGTTAGCTGTATAAACCATAGGATACCCAAAGTATATAATCGAAATCATATAGTTTTCAGGTTGATATTGCAGTACCTTGCTTAATTTCGAAATGAATATAAATTCTGGTTCCCAAAGTATAAAAATGTTGGAAACCAACACCAGCTAATTCCCATTTGGGCTTTTTTTGGTTTGGGCCTCAGGGTCTTGCAAATTCTGGGCACCGAGGAGTGCTTTCTCCGGGATTAAATTTGCTGGAACTGGAAGTATCTCACTTTTGGCGAGGTTATTTTCAGTAAATTTGTTTTTTTCTCTTGGTTTGTTTGGGTATGATCTGGAAGGGGTTGTGTACTCATATGGGTGTGTAAAATTATTTTAGAGATTTTATGTCTTTCACGATGTAAAATTAAGGAATGTTTTTTATTGAGGTGCTCTTATTTATCAGGTTTTTCACTGGATTGTTATTTAGTTTTGATATGATAAAATTTTATTGAGATTGACAATCATAACCTTAAAATAAATTTCCGTGTTAAGTAAATTGTAATTACTAATAATAATAAATGAAATTTACTTATAAAATAAACCAACTGATTAATGGACCGGGTTTCACACAACAGAAAATCTACCTAATATATAGTAATTAACTAATTATACGTGGACTTCAACAATTAATTAGCCGAGTTTACTAAGAAGTGCAAGCACATTGCAAGGCAACTGAGCAAGCGTAACAACGTGCACCCTAACAATAGTACAATACCCTTGCCCTCTCGTTCTCGTTCATATATCCTCGTCCGTAAAGGCAGCCGGCGCTCGACCATGTCTGAATATTACTTTCACAGCAACGAACTAATCTGATAAATTGCAAAATACCGGTGGTTTGAATCTTGTAACCGATGGTATTAATTATGTTCGTTGACGATCCAACCTTATTGTAAGTCAGAGCATTGATTAAATTATATAAGTACAAAGTGGTTATTTTCCTTAAGTTTGTACTGGAATGACTTAAATGATCTGTTCTTATTGTTAATTATTTTGGACCTCCTTGATGTGCTCGCCAGAGCCTGCCTGATGACGTCCTCCTTGTGCGAGAATGTTATTCTGTATCTGCATGTCTTCGGTAACTCTAATCTACTATGTGGCTAAGTAACAAATTTAAGTGATTTAAGAATGCAATTGCATAGAATGATTAGCTCGGGTGAGTAGATCCTAAAAAAATGTTGCTTTGGTTTCTTTGAACATCACTTGGATAGGGTGGATACATTGCACCGGCTCGAGTTTTATCTGTTTCCACTGCAGGTTTGTGTTGTTGCTAATATCAGTTGCTCATTAATCAAAGTCCGTAGTATGTCTGTTGAAAACTCCTCTTCCGGACCATTTAGACCCACTTCCAGCCCACCACTTCCTTGAATCAAAAGGAGCCCGTCAGCCCAGAGTCTATTGGAGATAAGGCCACGTCAGCAACCGTATCTTATTCCCATTTGTTGGCGTGGATCCTAGCCCATGTCTCATCACCTGCCTTGTCCGAATTGTCCTCCCATCCATGTCTCTTCCCCTTCGGAAAAAAGAAAGAAAGAAAGTAAAAGACTAAAAGCTAACTAGGGATGGCAAAAAGATCCTGACCCTGTGGATCAGATCCTTACCCTATTCAGTGGGTCTTAGGATCCACGGGTCATAGATAGGGTATGGATTTATGTATGTGGATTTTAATAGGGTCTGGGTCTGGATTGGATCGACTTAAACCCAGACCCAGACCTTATCCATAGACCCATTTGTTAGACCCTACCCATATATCCATTAGTTAGATCCTACTTAGACCCTAATTAGTTTATTATGAAAATAAATATAATATATATAATTGTTAACTAAAAATATTCTAACACCTAATTAGACAAACCTGAATATGACTATTTCGTGAAGAGCAAGAAGAAACTCAAGAATTCAATGAGCAAATCTGAATTAGGTCATTACTTAGAAGAGTTTGTTTTACTTAAAGCGGAGAACTTTGACATATTAAGTTGGTGGCAAAATAATGGACTCAAGTATCCCACATTGTAAATCATTGCTCGAGATGTGATATGTATTACTATGTCTGGTGTTGCCTTGGAGTCTGCTTTTAGCATAGGAGGTAGGGTGGTAAACGCTCATCGTAATCGTTTGCATCCGGAGACTTTGGAAGCTTTAAGGTGTTTGCAAAATTGGTTGCGTGAGACCATAAAAAAAGATAATTCGATAATGGTATATTTTATCAAGTATGTGATTTAAAATAATGTGATTAAGTTTAATATCTTATTTTACTCTACAGATTCAGTAGAATACGCAAATAGTGTAGAATATGCTTAGTTATTGATGATGTCGATAGTGAAGTTTCAAGTATATATAGTATTAATTTTTTTATATTAACTATCTAATTTAAATAACTAATTAAGTAATTAAATTTTATATTCAGATGCAAAATAAATTGAGAATAATTAAATTATATGAGCAAGAAAGGAGCAAAAATATAATCACAAAGACTTATTCAAAAGTCACATGAAAAATCAGCAAGAAATTATTTTATTTTCAAACTTTATATTTAATATTTATAAATTTATTGAAAATTTGTGAACCATATTTATTTAGTTTGTTGAAATGCTAATATTTTATTTAAATTTAGTTTGATATTTTTTTAATATAAACTTTATTTTTTCTTACTTTTTATATGGATCATATTAAAATTTAAAAAAATATGGTATAAAGTAGCAGGTCTATGGATAGGGCATGAATCTTTGATTAGACCCTAGGGTCTGAGTCCGGATCTTTCTAAAAGATATCCATAGGGTCGTGAGTAGGGTATGAATCCAACTAAAAAAATTAGGGTATGAGTTGGATAATATCAATACCCTGCCCTACACTACCCATTGCCATCCCTAAAGCTAACAAAATAATTACAATTTACAGCAATTCACCAAAACAATAATAATTACAGCATGTCCCATCATATCTTTTAAAAAAGTAAAAGCTTTATCATATCCTGTCCTTTTGTGTCGTTGATTTTTTACAGCATACCTCAACAGTCTCTTCTAGTCTTCCTTCATCGATCATTTCCCTCTTTTCTTTTCCTGGAAACAAAAAAGAAGAATCAGAAGAAGAAGTAGAAGTTGGATATGGCGGAGGCCGTGGCTGATGTGGCTGTGTCCACTGTTCTTGAGACATTGCTTGGTCCAATCAAAAGGCACATCGGTTACGCTTTTGAGTTCAGGAGCAAGGTCGACGTACTCAGCGACGAGACCAGGAATCTGAAGCTGGAGAGAGAGAGCTTGCTTGAATCTATTGTAGTTTCACAAGGACGAGGGGAACTGGTCAAGCCTCGTTTCCTCGGATGGCAAACTGAGGCCGACACAGCCATTGCTGATGCTGAAGAAGTTGTCCGAAACGGAGAGGAGACAGCTCAGAAGAGTTGCTCACTCTGTCTCAGTTTGAAGGCCCGATATCGGCTGGGCAAGAAGGCGGACCAAGGAAAGCAAGGTTCGTTGTTGTTGTTTATCTTTTAGTCCTTGAACCAATTAGTAATAAACTAATTAGGAAGTTGGATCTAATACAATCTGATTATGCACACAACGACCTGAGCCTTTATATTCAACAAAATCCATCGAAATGGTCTTCAAATCTTTTAATGCTTCCACACGCGACAAGTCATCCCAAATAATTCTTGTTTGAAATGATGCCAAAATATTCACAGCAGCAACGAACTAATCTGATAAATTGCAAAATACAAGTGGTTTGAGTCTTGTAACCGACGGTGTTCGCTGACAAATCCAACCTTATTTTCCTCTTTGAATCTTAGGTGTTGTTAGACTACGTGCGGAAAAGGTCAGCCTAGGAACTGATATATCCTACCTTCCAGCTCCGCGACAAATTGTTGAGCGACCCTTGGAAGGCTATGAGGCACAATCGAGGAACAGAATACTGAAGGAGGTGATGGATGCATTTTTGGATCCCAATACTACCATGGTTGGACTGTACGGAATGGGTGGTATTGGAAAAACTACTTTAGCAGAGGAGATGTACCGTCAGGCTACAGCTAAGTCATTATTTTATAAGGTAGTCATAGCAAAGGTGACTGCAATGCCAGAGGTAAGGGCCATTCAAGACAAAATTGCAGACTTTGTCATTGGATCAGAGTTGCAAGGGATCACCGATGATGCTAGAGCTAGTGGACTGAATCAGAGGTTGAACGAGATCTTGAAAGACAAGAAAATTTTAATAATTGTAGATGACATATGGAGTGAGATGGATCTAGGTAAAGTGGGGATCCCGACTGACAGTAAGGGTTGCAAAATATTGATGACGTCTAGAAGACTGGATCTTTTGTCTAACATGGGGTCAACAAAGAATTTTCCTATTAGGTTCTGTCTAAAGAGGAGTCTATGAGTTTGTTTGAGAAGAAAGTGAGTGTGGTTAGGTACCGCGAGATTGCCGAGGAGATATTGGGCAGATGTGCTGGATTTCTATTATTGATTGTCACGATTGCTGGACTTCTAAAAAACAGAAACGAGGATTTGGATGGCTGGAAAGATGTCTTAACACAACTAAAAAAGTCCGAGAATCAACTAATAAACCATAGGCGAGACATACTGTACCTCCTTACTAAATCCCATTCATACACTAAGCAACAAACTCATGTAGGTGATCATTGCCAGCTTGCTCCAGTTACTAACTATGCGTAAGAAAGCTGCTCGGCCTGGGCTAGCTCAGTTCCTTTTTGACTGTCTTCCTCTACTTGGTTGCACATAATTCCATCAAGTTTTTCTATATCTGTTTGGAGAAGTTTATTAACGGTACATTCATACATTCATTCACGTTGGCACCCATAAATTACGGTTCATTGTACTCGCTAAATTTAAAATTATTTCCAAACTGATGCAGACGGAAACGTAATACCACAACGATAGAGCCTTGAACTTATGAGTTTCAACGAGAAACACAAGATAACAAGACGAACTAAGGAAAATCTTCAATTTTTATAATCAAATTCAACCATCTAAAACAATAAACCATAAATCCTATTTATAGAAAACTAAAAGAAACCTAATACTTGTAATTTTACTATAAATAAAACTCTTAACAATAATCAAAATACTAAAGATAACTACTAATTAAATATCATTCTTTATCTCTATCATTCTCCTCTGGTTGGAGAAATTCGTCCTCGAATTTGGTGTGGTCGACCAGTTCGAGATCTTCGTACATGTATTCTTGAACACCTTTGAGCATCGCATTGACACTTGGTATCTCCCATCCCAACGGAATAAATATTTGGAAGTAAGACAATCATACAAAGTCTCTAGATGAAAGACCAGAAACTCAATTCTCCGAACATATCTTGCGGCATCCTTGAGGCCATGCCACATATCCAGTAATTGAGAATTTTTAACATATGTGAAATTCTCAACTCCAAGAAAATCAATATGCTCGACATACTCAAATTCATAATCTTGAAAAAACTGGGGTAAAGACACATTTACCAACGCACTAGCAACAACTTTGTTAACCTCGTGTCTCTCATCCTCTTCACTAGGGTAAGAGTCATAAATCGGGACACCCAAGAAGTCAGTACGATCAATCTTTAAAAGATGTTGAATCACAAGAACATCACCTTCATCGACCTCGTCCTCCTCACCAGGGTAGGAGTCCTACTTAGTTACGGGCAGCCCGCGGTCAGCCAACAGTGTCCAAGAATTATCCACGGTGACCTCATCATCATATTCAGACTGATTGATAACAGGTGGTAGAAAAACTTGATGTCCCCGTTGTGCTAATCTTGTCGCTGTAGTGGTGTTAGCCATTTGGGCGCACAAGACTTCCATGACTTTGTCATGTTGTCGCTGAAAGACAGCAGATTGTTGTGCCAACATATCCATCATGCGATTTTTCAGGGCCTCGAGAGCAGTCACCTCCGGTTGATTACCATGCTTTGGAGGCATGATGAAGGAGCGTACGCTGGTCTCTAGATACCACTGATGCAGACGGAAACGTAATACCACAACGATAGAGCCTTGAACTTATGAGTTTCAACGAGAAACACAAGATAACAAGACGAACTAAGGAAAATCCTCAATTTTTATAATCAAATTCAACCATCTAAAACAATAAACCATAAATCCTATTTATAGAAAACTAAAAGAAACCTAATACTTGTAATTTTACTATAACTAAAACTCTTAACAATAATCAAAATACTAAAGATAACTACTAATTAAATATCATTCTTTATCTCTATCACAAACTCAATATTATAATACGGAGGTTATTGTTACTTCCTCGACTAAATTTAGTTTCATCGCATCTCAATTCTATTGTAGATTTTGTTCACATGGTTCCTCTCCAAATTATTTTAGGGAAAAGTCCACTTTAGTACCCTGTGGTTTGACGTGTTCCCATCTAAGTCCCTGTGGTTTAAAAAAGTTATAACCCGTCCCTGAGTTACCAATTTTCCCATCTAAGTCTCGATGAACCGGTTCAATTCGCTTTTCATAAAACGCCCCGTTTTGCACGATTACGTGGACTGCCAAGTGGTTGTGTGACGTGGTATAGGTAAATTACACTTTTAATACCTATTTTAAATATTTTTTTTCAAAAAACCCCTCTTCTCCAAAGAAATCCTAAATCCCTAAAGGCACCTCCTCTCCTCCTCCGCCGTCTACGCCATCGCCACCGACTCTGCCATCGTCCACCTCCTCTATGCCACTGCTGGCTCCGAACCCAAGCTTTGGGAACCCGAACCCCCGATCCCCAAAACCCTCGTCCTCCTCGAACCCAGGTTTCCTCCTCGCCCCTCCCGAACCACCTGCCAGGATCGAGCTCCTTCAAGAGGCCGGCCAGCTATGCCGACGAGAATCAAAACCCCTTCGATCGGAGCTCCCCGCATCGGAGGCCGAACTCGAACCCGATACGGAACAGGGCAGGAGCGTGAGAGGTCGAAGTTTGTACAGATCTAGTGCACATGGCTTGGGCTTGTGCAGCTCCAAGAGCATGAGAGGTCGGGGTTTCTGATACGCAAGAGGGTGAGAGGTTGAGGCTTGGGCTTGGGCTTGTGCAGCTCCAGGAGCTTGAGGGAACCCGCATCAGAATAGAGGAGGAGAAGGCTTCTGATACGGAAGAGGGTGAGAGGTCGGGGCTTGAGGTTCTTCGATCGAAAAGCAAAGATGGGATGTTGGGCCGATGCTGAGTGGTGGTCGGCTTTGTTAAAAATTGAAGGGGGAAGTGGTGGTCGGCGTTATTAAAAATTGAGGGGGGAGGTGGTGGTCGACATTATTAAAAATTGAAGGGGGAGGTGGTTGGGTGGTTTCGGCGGTGAGGGGTTTGGGGGCCTTTTAGTTTAGTTTAATATAAACAAATATTGGTATCAAACTGGTAATATGTTAATCACATCACAATTGTTTACGTGGAGTAATTTTTTGCGTGGAATTCCAACTCAGCAGAGCAAAAATGGGGCGTTTTATGAAAAGTGAATCGAACCGGTTCATCGAGACTTAGATGGGAAAATTGGTAACTCAGGGACAGGTTATAACTTTTTTAAACCACAGGGACTTAGATGGGAACGCGTCAAACCACAGGGTACTAAAGTGGACTTTTCCCATTATTTTAATATGTTGTATACTCATCTGCCCGACCATTTAAACCCAATTCCAGCCCACCACTTCCTTGGATCAGAAGGGGCCCGTCAGCCCGTAGTCTCTTGGGGATAAGGCCACATCAGCAGCCGTATCTTCTTCCCATTGGTTGGCGTGGATCCTGCGTGGAGGATAGCCCTAGACAAACGTGCCTTTTCTGACTTGTCCTCTTATGTCTCTTCCCTTTGTGGTGGTCTCTGGCTCTCTGCACATTGTACCTTTCTCATTGATAGCACGTCAGATATAACATAGATACAAGTATACTTAAATATTTTGTAAATTTATGCATATTTATTATACTATTCATATCACCGATTACCAACAATTTTACAATATTTCTATCTTGTCTACGTCATTTCAAGAATCCCATCAATTTTTTTTTACAGTAGTAAATACGTTACAGTAATTCTACATTAGTTCTACCTTAATTCAGTTTTTTTTAAATATGATCACTATATTAAACTCGAATATAATTTTGATCGAGTTAAAAAAACAATTAAAGTAATCCTAAATCGTAAAAATTTATATTACAATAATTACTTAAATATTATATTAAAATAAAAAAGAGTACAATAAACTAAAATTATATTAAAATAAAAGATGAGTACATTATTGACTCAATCTAAATCATATAAATTAGAAAATTACATATAAATAATTTTATAAAACTATTAAAAACATAGAAAAATATTTTGTTAAAAAAAAGTTGTCAAAATTATATTAAAAATTTGAAAAAAATTCAACAAATTTCATTCTGAAAAAAAAATATTTTTTTAAAAGCCCGCGTGGCAAAAAAAAAGCCACACGGACCAACCAAAGCGCATCACGTGGTAGATTCGCTAGGAGAACCTCTGACACACGATTTTCTACGCGTATCAAGAGACGCGTCCGCTCCCCCTAATAGAATTGTGACGCATGTTGGGAGTAACTCACGTTAGTCTCTCTTGTGGATGGTCTTAAGTACTATATGAATTCATTTTTTCCATGTAAGTGATGGATATTTTCAAATTTGACACTTTTGGTGTAATATATTTATACATTACAAAATTATCTTTCATACTTAAATATACTAGTGTCTAATATAAATAAAAAATTTGGATTAATTCACAATCTAAAAAAAACTACAGATCTTAAATCTGAATCTAATATTCGGATTGTGGGTAAACCAAATATTTTATTCGGATTTTCTGGAATCCTTCTAAAATGGATTTAAAAAAAACTCAAAAAGTAGCACTATTTTGGGGAAGAAAAAATATCCTCCTTAGATAAAAACAAGTGTACTTGGACTCTAGTCCGCATGGCCCCCCTCATTAAATTCAACGTTAAATTAAATAGTCATGCACATGGAACAGTCCGTATATCCTGTTGACATGGTCCCTCTCCAACGGGAGTGGATACCCTGCCAAGGATTGATATCCTCCCTATATAGGGAGGAGGTTAAATGTGTAAATTACCCATTATTCAATCACTTTTTTTTTCTCTCTCCTTCCACGTTTCTTGTACTTTTCTGACTTTTCATCTTCCAACAACATCTTGAGTTGTATTACTGGTTTGTTTTGTTGCATTGCTGGTTCAGTTGGTTGCATTACTGGTTCATTTGGTTGTATTACTGGTTTATTTGGTTGCATTACTGGTTCAGTTGGTTGCATTGCTAGTTTGTTTGGTTGTATTGCTGGTTTTATTGGTTCCAATACTGGTTTGAGGGGTTGCATTGCTGGTTTAAGGGATTGAATTACTGGTTTTTTTGTTGCATTAATGGTTTGTTCAATTGTATTACTGGTTTGCTTTGTTGCATTGGTGGTTATTTGGTTGCATTGCTTGTTCTGTTGGTTGCATTGCTGGTTTGTTTGGGTTGTATTGCTGGTTTCATTGGTTCTAATGCTGGTTTGAGGGGTTGCATTACTGGTTTAATGGATTGAATTACTAGTTTTTTTGGTTGCATTAATGGTTTGTTCAATTGTATTACTCGTTTGTTTTGTTGCATTGGTGGTTTATTTGGTTGCATTGCTGGTTCAGTTGGTTGCATTGCTGGTTCAGTTGGTTGCATTGCTGTTTTCATTAGTTCCAATGCTGGTTTGAAGGATTGCATTGCTGGTTTAAGGGATTGAATTACTGGTTTTTTTGGTTGTATTGCTGGTTTCACGAGACCGACGAGGCCAGGGGAATGTGAACAGTTTTTTTTCAAATCTTCTTTTGCTAATTAATTGGTGGTTCAAAATTTAAAAATCCCTAAAAAGTAGCAATCATTACTTAAATACTACCTAAAAAGTAGGAAACATTAATTATTAAGATTTATTAGTTTTGAGCAAAAGTCTTAAATGCCCTTGGTAATTAATAGCCATTAGATCAGAATATTTAAGAATATATTCCGATCTAATGGCCCAAATCATAGTCCCTATATAGGGAGAGTTTTAATCCTTGGCACCCAATCCAATCCTCACTCCAACTTAATTTAATCTCGCAGGTGAAAGGCCAATGTCAACATTTATTGTTTTACTTTAATCTTTTGAGTCGTTGATTTATTATAGATTTATAGTATACAAAGATCTCATCGGCTGTAGCTAGAAGTTGCGTTTTTTCTCAACTAATCTTCCTTCATTCTCCCAAAACTAATCTTCCTTCATCGATCATTTTCCTCTTTACTTGGACAAAAAAATGTCAAATTTAAAAACTTCCGTCACCCAAATTATTAAATTTGGAAACCCGTGTCACCAAAGTGCACAAGGTAAACAACATGTTACTTAAATAAAAATAGGTAAAATTACATGATACTTAACTAAACTTATCCTAATAATATAAGTATGTCCTTTTCATGACTTATAACCATATCTTAAAATTTTTTTAGACAAAAATACAATTTTAATACTTGTACTTTATGCTTTTTGACATATGATTATGTGATTAAAAAATGACTAAACAAGTTCTCAAGTAAGCAACCTCGTTTTACTTTAGGTTCGGGTTGCTTCCACTCCAATTTTTTATTTATTTTGTTGGCAATTTGAATTATCAAGTAGTAAATTTCACAAATAGTCCCCAAAAAATTTTTTATCTTTGCATTTTGAATTACGCTTTCAATCCTAAAATAAGATGATATTTCTTATCGGTGCATTTTGAAGATGAATGATTTGATGTTTGGTGCTTGGATTAATTCAAAGTTACGTGGATTATATTAAAAATTATTTTAGAAGCATAATTTGTGAGTTGCTTATTTTGTTACTACAATCTAAGCATAATTCCAATAACAGCTTTTTGACTACCAACTTTTTTTAGCATTGTCAAACTGCTTAATAGCGAAGTTCCTGAGTTGTATGTATACTAGACATTAATGCCACCTCCCGAGTTCCATATATTGGACATAAATGTATCGTTTGTTCTATTTGATGACAAATTTAAATAGTAATCTATCTAATAATATAATTAATCTATTTAATTAGTCAAATTTGAGAGATAACTTACATAGATATAATTATCAATACAAAGAATTATACAAATTTGATATGTGATAAAATTATCAATAGAAAGAAGTACAGATTATTTTTTCCAATTTTTGTTCTGACATTCTGAACAAAACATTCGGTTTGCACATAATTAATCTATTCACATTCAGTTTAATTTTTTGAAATATAATATTCGGATTTTAACCAAAAAAAAAAGTAGCACTATTTTGGTGAAGAAAAAAAAGTCGTCCTTGTACAAGACACAGTCTACTCGTACTCTGATCGGCATGGCCCCCCTCATTAATTTCCACGTTAAATTAATTATTAGTCATGCACGCGGGAACAGTCCGTACACATGGTCCTTCTCCAAATTAATTTAATCTTGCAGGTGAAAGGGCCAATGTGAACATTTATTGTTTTGTTTTTATCTTTTGTGTCGTTGATTTATTATAGTATACAAAGACCTCACCGGTCTCTTCTTTGCTCAACTAATCTTTCTTCATCGATCATTTCCCTCTTTTCTTTTATTGGACCAAAAAAAGAAGAAGAAGAAGTTGGATATGGCGGAGGCCGCGGCTGATTTCGCTGTGTCCACTGTTCTGGAGACTTTGCTTGGTCCAATCAAAAGGCACATCGGTTACGCTTTCGAGTTCAGGAGCAAGGTCGACGCACTTAGCGACGAGAAAAGGAATCTGAACCTGGAGAGAGAGAGCTTGCATGAATCTATTCAAGTTGCACAAGGGCGAGGGGAAGTGGTCAAGCCTCGTTTCCTCAAATGGCAAACTGAGGCCGACACGGCCATTGCAGATGCCGAACAAGTTGTCCGGAACGGAGAGGAGACAGCTCAGAAGAGATGCTCACCCTGTCTCAATTTGAGGGCCCGATACCTGCTGGGCAAGAAGGCGGACCAAGCAAAGCAAGGTGAGTTGTTGTTGTTGTTTATCTTTTAGTCTTTGAACCAACTCTCTCATACACACTTATTTACTAATAGAAAGTATAATTATTTATTATCTGACAATATTTTCTATGAATGGTTTACTCTCATAAAATTAGTAATAAAATAATTAGGAAGTCGAATCTAATACAAACTGATTATCCACAACGTCATCCCTTATAATGGGAATGAACTCCAATTCGACAAATCCATTAAAATGGTCTTCAAATCTATTGATGCTTCCAACATGTGACAAGTCATCCCAAATAAGTCATGTTTGAAGTGATGCCAAAATACTCACGAAAACTAACTAATCTGATAAATTGCAAAAATCTGGAGGTTTTAGTCTTGTAAAAGATGGTATTAATTATGTTAGTTGATGAATCCAACCTTATTATTTTCCTCTTTTAAAGTAAAAGTAAAATTTAGTAAATCTCTTTTTGAATCTTAGGTGTCGGTCGACTACGTACTGAAAAGGTCAGCCTAGGAACCGATATATCCTACCTTCCTGCTCCGCAACAAATTGTTGAGCGACCCTCGGAAGGCTACGAAGCTCAATCGAGGAAAAGAATACTGAAGGATGTGATGGATGCATTGTCGGATCCCAATATTACCAGGGTTGGACTGTACGGAATGGGTGGTATTGGAAAAACTACTTTAGCATACGAGGTCTACCATCAAGCTACAAATGAGTCATTATTTTATAAGGTAGTCATAGCAAAGGTGACTGCAATGCCAGAGGTAAGGGCCATTCAAGACCAGATTGCAGGCTTTGTCATTGGATCAAAGTTGGAAGGGGTCACCGATGATGCTAGAGCTAGTGAACTGAATCTGAGGTTGAATGGGATCTTGAAGGACAAGAAGATTTTAATAATTCTAGATGACATCTGGAGTGAGCTGGATCTAGATAAAGTGGGGATTCCTACTGACAGTAAGGGTTGCAAAATATTGATGACGTCTAGAAGACTGGATTTGTTGTCTGACATGGGGTCAACAAAGAATTTTCCTCTCCAAGTTCTGTCTGAGGAGGAGTCTATGAGTTTGTTTGAGAAGAAAGTGACTGTGGTTAAGTACCGCGAGATTGCCGAGGTGATATTGGGCAGATGTGCTGGATTTCCATTAATGATTGTCACGATTGCTGGGCTTCTCAAAAACAAAAACGAGGATTTGGATGCCTGGGAAGATGTCTTAACTCAACTAAAAAAGTTCGATAGTCAAGAAATAGAAAACAAAGTTTACAAAGTCCTGGAGCTAAGCTATGATCGTTTGCCTAGCGAAAAAACCAAGCTAATTTTTTTGCTCTGTGGTATTTGTTGTCGGTCATCGTTCAGTTTGACTGATTTGTTACGGTACAGCTTTGGTTTGCGCCTGCTCAAGAAGTTCACTATTTTAAACGAGGCGAGAAGACACTTGAAAACATTGATTGGTGAACTTCAGGCTTGCAGCATTTTGGACATTGATGAGCATGGTAATGTAAGGATTCATGATGTGGTTCGGGATGTTGCTATCTCGATAGCATGTAGGGAAGGGCTCGCATTCAGAAATAATGAGTTGACAGAATGGCCAAGTATGGGTGACATCATCAGGTGCACCAAAATTTCAATGATCTCGATCAATATTGAGAATCTTCCTGAAAATTTGGGATGTCCAGATGTTGAATTCTTGTTACTCTTCAAGATGGGTCAACTCAATATTCCAGATTCAACCTTTCAATGGACAAAACAACTGAAAGTCATTCACTTCAGAGGAGTGAAGTTTGTTTCTATGCCTAGATCCTTGTACTCCCTCAAAAATCTTTGCACTCTGTATCTGGAATACTGCAAATTTCCAAATCTGGATGCCGCCATCGGACAATTGGTGAGCTTGGAGATCCTTAGCTTTCATGGATCCGATCTGGAAGCATTGCCAAGTGAAATAGGTCAATTAACTCGGCTAAAATTGTTGGATTTGAGCAGTTGCGGTAAACTCAAATTCATCCCAGCAAATGTCATATCGAAGCTGACCTCATTAGAAGAATTGCTTATGAGGGATAGCTTTACGAATTGGGAAATTGAGGAGCATAGCAGTGGAAGTAATGCAAGGCTTTCGGAGCTCAAATGTTTGTCTAACCTTGCATCTTTGGAGATATTTGTTCCGGATGTCCGGGCATTGCCAGGATCTTTCTTCTCCATGTGCTTGGAAAGATACAAGATAATGATAGGAGAAGGTGCGCGTATGTGGAATCATCTTGACTTTGGAAAAACAAAGTCAATTGTGGTGAACTTGAGTGCAAGCATTGATCTGCTCGAAAAGGCTAGAAATTTGTTGATGGAAGCAGAAGTTGTGTATGTAAGTGGAATCAATGGAGTGACAAATCTTTTGGATAGTGAAGGTTTCTCCAAATGGAAGAAACTCTCCATCATGAAGTCATCTATGCTCCAACAAATTGTTGACTGTCGGATAACTGTATCTTTCACGAAGTTGAAGACACTTGATATCTCCGAATGTCACAAATTGAAGTCTCTCTTCTCGATTTCTACGGTCCGAAGTCTTCCCCAACTGGAAAAAATAAATATAGAGAGTTGCAATGAAATGGAAGCACTCTTTGTTGCTGACGAGGAAAGTACTCAACTCGTGGAGTTTCCTTATTTACGCAACCTCGACCTCAGGTTTCTACCCAAACTTAAGTGCTTCCTTGATGTAATAACATCAAAGTCTTCCTCAACAACGACTAAACTAATGTCTCTTTTCAATGAAAAGGTATTCACCTCATCGCTATTTCATTTGTCGCAACAAAGTACCTTACTTTTTTCTTATTTTGTTAAGCCTTGTTTTTATTTTAAAAAAATCACGTAACAAGATTTCATGTTGCCCATCAATACAGGTTGCACTTCCTAGCTTGGAAACATTGGAACTCGAATCACTTGACAACATTGAAATGATTTGGAGCAGTGGAGCATCAGGAGCATCTGGCCAACTAAATTCATTATCAATTTTGTATTGTGACAAATTGGAAGAGATCGTAGAAGCAGGAGAAGAATCCACAAACAGTCTCCCGTTCCATTTCTTCCCCCTACTTACGTCCTTGACTCTTCGGAACTTGCGAGAACTGAGAAGCTTATATCCATTTGGTCACACTTCCAAATGGCCGAACTTGGGAGAAGTGGAGGTACGTGGCTGCCCGAAAACCATAGGCATTTGGTTATTTGGTGAACAAGGAAGTCCGACAGGAGTTGGCCAATCCCATATCACTAATCAAGAAAAGGTAACCTGTGATGTTAATTTTCCTAACATAAGCCTCACCATAAACAACCTATTGAATCTATTTTTTTTTCCTGAGATGTTTATTTATAATTTTCGAAGCTTCTTTTAATTATTTTTCGAAAACTTTTAAAAACAACCTATTTTTTCAGGCTGATGTGATTTTTCTTTCTACTTGTTGTACTTTTCAATTAGCTACTATTCTGTTATATTTAGGCATTCCCCAATTTGGAGAAGATGTCACTGGATTTCAAATTTTCCGAATCCAAATTGAATTCTCCGTCATGGTGGAGCCATGTCCCTGCACTGAAAACTCTTAAGCTATATTTCTTCCGAGGAAGGTCGATGCTGGAACTTTCTGAGGTTGGTGCCTTTGAAAGTTTACCCAACCTCAGAGAACTCTCTGTAAGGGATTCACATATTAAACAACTGTGGGAGTACAACAAGAGGAGTAGCGGGTTAGATGCCCCCATTTCCGGTCTGCCATCCATAAGATTCTTAAAGCTCCGTGATGTTGCTGGGTTGAGGCATGTAGGGAGACGAGACGAGGACCCTCTGCTGCCTTTTCTTGAGTCCATGGAATTGTATTATTGCTCGGATTTGACCAGTTTGGCACCCTCACCATCTGCATCTTTCCGAAACCTGTCCAATTTGTTATTAATTGGCTGCCAAAAAGTGACGGGGTTGATCAATCCTTCAACGGCCAGAACCATGGCCAACCTCGTCCGCTTGGAGATTCTGAATTGCAGAGCCATGGAGGAGATAGTTGCAGTGGAGGAGGACGATGACCAATCACCAATCATCTTCAGTAAGTTGAAGACATTGGTACTTCGCAATCTGCACAGCCTCAAGGGATTCTGCACGAGTGCTTGCTACTCCTTCAACTTCCCCTGTTTAGAAGATGTCACCATTGGCGGGTGCACAAGTATGAGAATCTTCTGTAATGGAGACGCAATTATGCCCAAGCTACAGAATATCTATATTGGCGGTAAAAAGCATTATGAGGTTGATATTAACACAACAATCAAACAACTTTTCAAGGTCTCTCTCTCTCTCTTTCTTTCTTTCTCTTTCTTTCTTTTTCTCTCTCTCTCTCTCTCTTTCTCTCTTTCTTTCTTTCTTTCTCTCTCTCTTTCTCTCTCTCTCTTTCTTTCTCTCTTTCTCTCTCTCTTTCTCTCTCTCTCTTTCTTTCTTTCTTCAGCGTAATCATGCCACGTTTTTTTTATTGCAGGATGGGTTCCAGGACTTGTTCCTAAGACTGTCTGAATTCCCGCATTTGGTAGAACGATGGGGCACGGAATATATACCGCCATTCAAGCATTTAATCCAGTTGGTGGTGGACAAGTGTGTGCCTCTTCTTCCAATTGCTGTGCCATCGAATGTGCTGCCGTCGCTGAGAAACTTACTTAAACTGGTTGTAGAGAAGTGTGAGTCTGCGGAGGAAATTTTCGATCTTCATGGAATGGATCAAGAAAATGAACACCGGTTTGGCGTCTTGTCTGAGTTACGGAGATTGACGCTAACTGAACTACCGAAGCTAAGGAATGTTTGGAATGAGGATCCCCTGGGAATATTAGGCGACTTTCGGAAACTCTCGGTGCTCGAGGTCTATAACTGCGGCAATTTGACGCACATTTTCAATATGTCAGTTGCTCTAGGTCTTGTTCTTCTAAAGAGATTGCAAGTCAAAGGATGTGGCCGTGTGGAAGTGATCATCAATCAACAAGGAGAAGATGAAAAACCAACTGCATACCGGGATGATCACTGCACTAGTATATTCTCGTCACTGGATGCCGTTGAGCTAGAAGACCTGCCTAGCTTGAAGGAATTTTGTTCAGGAGTTGATCATGTGTTGATATGCCCAAACTTAAATAGAATAACTGCAATGGGATGTCCTGTTATGCGTATCTTTGGCGGATCCAGTATTGGTTCTTCATCCACGGAATGTCATCCTGCGAATGGCAATCCACATGATCAAACTCCGAATAAACCAGCTCTGCGCATTTTCAACGACCAGGTTCGTTTTAGTAGATGAGGTGTTCGGTTATGTCTTGTCTTGTATTTTTTACAAGTAATTTTTGTTTCTTCCTTTCCGCAGGTCAAAATCTCAGGACTACTAAAACTAGATGTCCAATGGAATAGTAGCATGGATAAGGCTTGGCATGAACTTATTCCGCGATCATTCCTCCATAGCCTTGAGTATGTTAAACTGACGGGCTTCCCTACCGATCATGAACTCTTGCCCCTTGATTTTGTACAAGCCATGCCAAATCTAGAGAAGTTTCTTATCTCCGATTCTTTCTACAAGCAAATACTTCCAAGAGTCGTTCGCGATGCAGGCTCCTTGGAGAAGTTGACGTACCTTGAGTTGTTTAATTTGCCAGAATTCTGTAATCTGTTTGAGGAGGAAGGTTCTCAATCGATTTCAGTGTTCCAGCATCTCGAAGTACTTGATGTATCAAAATGTAAGCGACTGACAAGGCTTTTGACTTCTGCAACAGCGAGGGGTCTAGTTAATCTCAAGAAAATAGTAGTCAATGACTGCGAAGAAATATCAGAAATACTGTCAAGCAACGGAAATGGTGAAGAAGGTTCTCAATCGGTTTCAGTGTTCCAGCATCTCGAAGTACTTGATGTATCAAAATGCAAGCGACTAACAAGGCTTATGACTTCCGCAACAGCGAGGGGTCTAGTTAATCTCAAGAAAATAGTTGTCAAGGACTGCGAAGAAATGACAGAAATACTGTCAAGCAACGGAGGTGGTGAAGAAGGAGATGAAATAGCCTTCGATCGGCTGAAGTCCTTGGAACTTAAGGGTTTATCCTGCCTCACAAACTTCTCATCAGGAAATGACACATTCAGTTTCCCACGCTTGGAAGACATGATCATCAAAGAATGTCCGGGCATGAAGACTTTTTCTAAAAATGATCCAAGTACGCCGACTTTGTCGGAAGTTCAAATAGCAGAAATAGAAGATGAAGATCCATGGCGTTGGGAAGGTGGGCTTAACAGCACCATAGAGAAGTTGTACACCGAAATGGTATGCGCATACTCTTCCCTATATATTCCAACCATCTTCTATACACATGAATCTTTGCACAAATAGTTATGCAAAGTAGTTTACCCTAAAGAGGACAACAAATATCTAGTTAACCCTCCCTTTTTCAGCAAAGTAGTTGACCCTCCCTTAGTTTAGACGAAACAATTCCGTTTAAGACATCTTACAATGATGATTTTGATTGACATGTATTTTCTTTCTGCAGAATCCAAGTTCAGCTACGTAGCCGAAAATTGAGCAATGTGGATGTTCCGAACTCTCATTGTTGGTGTGATGCAGGTGCTAGAGGTGAAATGTGTTTTTTTCCTACATTGCTCTTCCAATTGTGTGATGATTTTCTTTACAATACTCTGTTGTCTGTTGAGGAACTTCCTGAACTCCTGTAATTTTTCCTGCCCTGCTCTTGAAGTGGGTCTAAATTGGCTCCTGTGGGGGTCTGTGGTTGACTAATTCTGTGTTAATTAAGGCGTCCCAACCAACAACAAGAATTAAAAGTCCACTTCTTATTACTTAATGTGTTGTACGTTAATAACTTCATAACACTTATTACCAATAAGAATTTGATAACTTGATAGATTAATAAATAAACGATATAGAAGTTAAGAAGTTAATAACTATTAACTAATTTAATAACTTAATAGGTTTAGAACCTTAATAAATTATTTGCCTCTGTATTTTCAGAGGAAGCATACCCGATGCTAATTGATGGATGATAAGCTGATGGCAGCTAAATCAGCTGAATGCTGCTGGAATTGAATTCCGAATAACAAAAGATCAATAAGAATCGACAATACTCGACGGTATTCAAGAGAACCAATAACAAAGACGACAGAGTAGAAATACTTGGGAGAACCTTCTTTTGATACCAAGACCTGCAATTGAGCAAGGGAAACAGATAGCTCACCAGCCTTGGGAAAAATGTAGTCACATATGAACCACAGGCTTCGGTAACAGTCTTAGATCTGACAAATGGACTAAACCCACAATAAGTAAAAAGGTTGATGACAACGAAATTGGAGAATGAACAGTCACTGTGAACTAGTTTAGTTTCTCCTTGCAAGACCAAACCTGCAATTCTGATTATGTCTTTTGAAACGCCAACACATTCTAAGTAAAACAATCAAATCAAAGGCTAGCTTTAGAAAAAAAACATCAATTATTATCAAACGATGACAAACCCCGGTACAAAGTAAAAAAAATTGCCAAACTTGACCCATAAACTAACTACACGGTCTTCAAAGATGTAGAAAGCATCCAAATAATCGAGCTGTGTGAAAATGTGGCACCTGAAATTCTACATGGTCTCGTTGATTAAATAGCAGCAATAGAAGGGTAAAAGAACCATACCTCTGCCCCATGAATGATCAATCAATAAGCCAACAAGATCTAAGCAATCTACCGAGTTAATCGAACGTAATCCTTACTAAATATATATCGAAAATACTTTTGTTGCAAATGAGACAAGAGTGAAATGTTAATTTTAAGTATAAGAAAGCATCAGAAAGAGTTGAACAAGATACCTCATTTGCAGTTTCATTTGAATGATCGGGATCAAGCACTTGTGATCGACCAGCTGGTACTGGCTCCTTGTGTTGATGACATCTGCAGAACTTCTGTAAAACACAATAGTTAGAGACCAATCAAGACCCCAAAAATGAAAATCATGACAATGTCTTGTCGTCATCGTCGGGATATGGGTAACTCCAACGAATATGTTAAATATTTGTTCGAACCAGAAATAGTTAGTTCCGTACTGTAGTAATTTCTACTACTTTTTCCATTGTGTTTTGTTTCTTTCTATTAATTTAACTTAAAGAAGTTTCTACATTTCTCCCTATTAAATTGAATATTTGTGGTTCACGGATTGGGACGAACATTATTGATTGCCAGCAGAAGACGCCAACTTGTTTTGATGAGGATGTTAGGGATAATGCGGGGGTGATGCACATAAATCGATCGAAAACTTTTGATTGTGTAACATTGAAAAATAAAATTACACATGGAAACAAAAGATAAATCGAAAGATTCAATAATGTTTGCAGAGTTGCAGTTTGTCTTGTCGTCCTGCTAGTATTCTAGCGGGCGATGTCAAGGGCAAAAGCCCTGAAGATTTTTTCTTGTTCATAGGAATTTGATTTACACGAAAAGATATATTTTGTGAAATTTAATTTTCCGGAGTAGCTAAGAGTTTGTGAATATGGAGGGTAAATGTGGTCGGCAAAGGCGAGTAAGCGATCAAAATTGAGTTACATATATTGTTTTAGTTTCAATCTATATTTCGATCTCGTGACTAGGGGTGTGCAAATGGGATCGGTATTTCGGGAATCCCGAATTTTTTTCGGTATTTGGGATTTCGGTATCGGGATTTTTGGAATCGGGATTTTATTCGGCATGGGTTTTTCAAAAATTTTGGGAATTTCGGTATTTCGGGATAGTTCGGAATATTTCAAGATTTTACCAAAATATCAAATACTAAAATGTAATTTTCCATATATATATATATATAAGTTACTCCGCGTGGAAGCCCAACCCAATAAATCCTAAACTAAATGAGTCCACGACATCCCAAGACACTTTTATATCTATTTCCTAAACTAAAACTAAAAACCTAAAACTAAAACCACAAGGTCCACGACATCCCACCTTTGGTCTAAAAGTCTAAAACCAGAAATCCCAGTTATCTTTGGAAGTTCTTCCTCTGCCCCAAGTCTTAACTTAAGACTTATATCTCCGCCCGTTTCCGGCCACCTCCGACCGCCTCCGACTACTTCCGTAGTTCTACTTGGTGAGTTTCCCTTTCTTCTTAACCCTAATTCTAAATTTACTAAAATTAAAATGATTCGCAGTATGGGCCTTGGATTCGCAGGGGCAATTCCTCTATGAAAATGATTTCCGTTTCGTTTCTCTATCTTTTTTTAAAGGGGAGCTTATCTGACCTTTTAATTTGTAATAAAAATTTTGGTATTTTTGGGATAATCCCAAAATTTTAATTCGGGATCGGGATTATCCCGAAATTTTTTCGGTACGGGATCGGGATGACTTTTTTTTGCTATTCGGTATTTGAGATATTCGAAATTCGGGATTTCGGGATCGGGATATCCCGAATGCACACCCATACTTGTGACATATCCGTATTGAAATTTGTTAAACTGATTTTTAATATCCTCTTTGCACTCAGGCCTATGTTAATACCCTCCTAGTTTACTAGATATACGAAATGTAAAAGATGATACACCAAAAAAAACCTTAAAAAACCTCTAATACAGATGATTCTTTTTGGGGAAAAGTTCACATATGTACTCTGTGATTTCAAGCTGTCTCAACAAAGTACTGTATGGTTTTAAATTGGTAATCAGATCCTTTATGGTTTAAAAAAACTTCTCGGGCAGGTCCTTGGCTGCTGCCCGTCCACATGACTAAATTTGTAACATGACTAATTGTATGTTTGGTCCTCAATTTTTTTTTATATAGTTTTTCGAATAATTCTTATTTAAGGTCCAAGTCTTTCGCCGCCTTCCCGGAACTCATCATCACTGTGTCTCCATCTTTTTCCTCTTCTCTTCTGCCGCTAACTCGAGCACATCACACAAAATTTCCTTTTTACCCTTGAAGATAAAACAACAATGCTTCCTAATGCCCCAGTCCCTCTCCGACTGGCTCAAGCTGTGGCTCACATCTAGCTCGCTCGCGTCATGGGGCACCAAACCTAGCACCAAGAATGTCCACAACTTCTGGTTCGTGCTCGTCGAGGGGGAGACCTCTTTGACCGATTCGACTCGGGTTGTTGACTAGATATTTGTTGTATTCGATGGTCGATGGACTTACTGCCGGAAAAGGAGGAACTTGTTATGGAGGAGGTAGAGGAGACGAAGAGATAAAGAAGGGGTGGAGTAGATGAGTGGAGAGGAGAGGAGAGAGAGAGAGAAAATGAATGGGTTATTTAAATAATGAATTATTCAAAAAACTATAAACAAATTGTGGACCAAATATGTAATTAATCATGTATCCACGTATACTATTGGATATCCATGTATCTGCCATGTCGAATAATTTGAAGGTCATGTGAACGGGCAGTAGCCAAGAACCTGCTTGAGAAGTTTTTTTATAACCATAAGGGACCTGATTATCAATTTAAAACTACACGATATTTTCACAGGTTGAAACCACGGGGTACTTATGTGAACTTTTTCCTTTTTTTGTGTAGTAGGTGGTAGGATGGACATCGTATATCTTTATTGGCATCGACTGCCTACCTAATTAAGCATGTTTTAAAAGAAATTGTAAGATATTATATACTTGGACTTGTTAACAATTGGCTTTCTATATATATTCGTTTTTTTGGGTGATTTTATGTAATAACTTGCTTTCTTGAACAAGGGAGTGGCAAGGGCTGGATTTAGTGATGATGCGGATAAAGGCAACTTGAGAAATGGAAAATTATATTGAGTTAGGTGGTGCAACATGTTAGAATCAGTGGTCAATAATTACGTCATGTTGGTGTTTCAGTTGTATCTTATATTAGCGTTCGGCGGTACACCATGTTGGCGTTTAGGTGGTTGGCGAATGGTTGATGTATCATCCCTCGGATGACTTTCCACATTAGAAAAAAATTGAAAGTTTTGTAGCTCTTGAGACAACCAAAAGCTACCGAGATGCTAGCCGGCAACCTTTGCCGCCACCAACGACGGCCCCACTATTCTTCGCCGCCATCCCTTTTCTTTCTGCTTCCTATCTACACTTTGAAAATTATCGCTTCAAAACTTGCATTTCGATCGGTCAAATTATAACCCGAAACTAAACGGATTACTTTTATTAGAAAAATCCAGAGAATGGTTGAATTGGTGTTCAGTGCTATTAACCACCTGTTCAAAAGATTAGATTGGATCTCGGTAATCATAAAGTTTAAACGACATATTTTGTCTTAAATAGATTGCTGCTCAGGGTTTTTTAGTTTGACTTCATAAACTACGGAGAATCCGTAGTATTAGAACGGAACTCGACATATGTTTGCAATTAAAGCAATTTGATTTTAACTTCACCTTGATATTATTTTTGTGGTCCCAAAATCTTGGGCACTGAATATTCAGTCGCACTCCCCTTTACTGTTGGTGGCTTGGGAGACCAAGGCCGAGGAACGTACCAATTATATGTCTCGGTACACATAACCTAACCAGTCCATCAATTTAAACAAGATTCAAAGACCATCAATGCTTATGTACTTGACATGGCCACGAGCACCATGCAACTAGCTTGCAACTTGGCTATGAATTGGGCAGCAATTATGGAAAAGGAAAAACGAAAAATGATCAAAGGAATACGCGAGTTGTTAACCTAGTTCGTCCAGAATTGACCACAAGTAGGAAAACTCTCAAATTAGATTTTTTTTTTCATTTTTTTGAGATACACGATTACAATAATATCATCGAGTATTTACAGGAAAAAAGACACAACCCTAATACAATCATAACATGACTCACATCACCGATATTTAGGATCATTATATAATCTATCAGACTCCATAATCCAACAATAACAACTTGTCAATTTAACCACAAAATTGTCAAGTATTCTAACCGGCATTTTACGAGTTGAAATTTTTTAACCGTAATTACGGTTATAAATTGTGATTGTGATAGTTGGCTCTCGATTATGGTCACGACTATAAGTATTTAGTAACTATCAACTTCGTCTACAATTAGGTAGCAGCCTTTTTTTTTTCTTTAGTTGCGTTTTGTAGATAGACATGAAGCATCATGCATCTTATCGTGTGTTTGTTTTATACTATCAATCATTTCAAATCGCATTTACACCTCGATAGCCACCAAATGAATAGTGCTAATGGGCCATTTCAATTATTTAGGGGATGTCGATATGGGCCCTTCGTATTCGCGATATTTATCCGCATCTCCAAAATTATCTCGGGTAGCTGTCAAATCCACGCCAGCAAAAGAAAGAGCGTCCTTTCACATGCATTATGCATATAATTCATTGTTTAAACAACACGGCTTGATCGCTAGACCACAATTCGATTATGATTAAATTTGAGCTAATATTTCACCTGATTGGAGAAATCGAATCAATTTAATTTTGATTGTACTGGTCATTCTTGACAAAATGAAAAAAAACTTATGTTTTTTTAATTTTATTATATAAAAAATGATTCAATAATTTTTAAGTAACTAAAGAATACTTAAAATTATTTGATATGACCGAAGGAGACCCTACATGCCTACAACCGACATCATCTTCCCATGAAGAAAACGAGAAGAAAACGAGTGTTGGTGATGAGGCTACGTCGTAGGTATCCGTTTAGTATCTCTCCTTGAGCACTGCTAGCTTCTTCTTCCTTTTTCCAGGATATCTGGAGTTAAAATCTTGGAAATTGGACATCTTTTTAATCTAAGGTCATAAACTCATAACCACACAAGGACACTTTTGAAATGTATCATGATTTTACTTGAAAAACATTTTGGATAATGGTCTAACAGTCCGAATTATAATACAGTAACATCCGTAATCAATGCAACAATAATTTATTACTACATTTCATTTTTTTTTCGTCCGAATGAGTACATATTAGACCCGTACTTCTAAAAGAAAATACCTAATTTCCATATATCTTTTAAAAATTAAAGTATATTTTTTACGTCGAAACAACACATCACGATTGTGTAACCATCAATCTCTTCAAACTGTGAGACGGCAAAACCAAATAAGAAAAAATCGCACCATGATAAAAACAGCTTCGATAGCCCGACGGGTACTTATCCCTCTAATTTACGTAAGTTAGTGGCTATTTCTGCTTTATCCCATGTATGTTGGCTAATAGTTCTTACCATGGTATATATAATTCCCACTTTCACGTCAAAGATGTGATCGAGTCCGTACTCGTCGACCTCCCACTTGGTTGCCCATGTGTCTGAACCGGACCCTTTTTATTTGTCGCAGCCAGTGGAAGATGTGGACCCAAAAAAAAAGGTGTAATTATCCCCGCGAACAGATAATCTTGCGCAATAAATAGAGAGCAATTCCCTTCCCATTTCATCAGCCAACACACAAGTTTAGTTCTCTCAGAGAAACCAAGTTAGAGAAAAACTTGTTCATAGGAAATGGCAGGTCCAAGTTTTCTTGTAGTTCTTATTGCTGTTCTCTTACAAGTAAGCTTCAACTCAGCTGCTAGAAACCTTTTAACCGTTCCACAAACCAACGAGTTCATAAGAAGATCATGTAGCTCAACCACGTACCCGACACTTTGCTATAGTTCTCTCTCGGAACATGCGAGCGTGATTCAGACCAGCCCGAAGCTATTGGCGAGTACTGCCCTTAACGTGACACTGTCGGAGGCCAGGTCCACTTGCAACAAGATGGTTAAGCTCTCCAAGGGCCAGGGCTTGACACTCCGCGAAGTAGGAGCGATGAAGGACTGCGTCGAGGAGCTTGGAGACTCGGTGGATGAGATCAAAAGGTCGATCGACGAAATGGTTAGCGCTAGACAACCCAACTTCCGGTTCATGATGAGCAACGTACAGACGTGGGTCAGCGCTGCGTTGACCGACGAGAGTACTTGCAGCGACGGGTTTGCTGGTGAGATGATGAATGGAGAGTTGAAGACTGCTGTTAGGGTAAGGATTGTGAAGATTGCTCAGTTGACTAGCAATGCTTTGGCTTTGATTAACCAATATGCCACTACTACTGCTTAGCAGAGTTTGTAAGCAATAGACAGATCTTTGTACTTTAAGCATGTATGTGTGCATATTTTGAAGAATAGGTGTCTATAATGAGGAGAATGTAATATTTGTTTTTGAAGGAGAATGAAATATCAACAAAGAAGGTTTTAAGGGTATTTCCAAGTGCGACAATCGGTTGGCTTTTTCAAAACCTAGCTCAAAGAGAGAAAAAAAATCATAATGGAATGTATATTATACAATCTAGGTAAATCGTAATGATATATTGACATTATTTTATGTGATAATAGTATGTGTATTCTCATATTTATAATTTTACTATAATTGTATTTTTTTTCCTGTAATATGAGTCCATGTATTTTTTTCATTTTAGTCCCGTAAATTTTAAATTTTTGTAAAAAATCTCTGTCAATCTTTTAGTTTGTATTGTTCGGAAAAAAAATTCAACAACCAATGTGGCCCAAAATATGAGATTGAGAATTGAGATTAGAGTCTATGGTTGGAATCTAATTAGTAAAAATTATCCATATTTTTGAAAAAAGTTAACTTTAGTACTATGTAGCTTTAAGCTTTTTCTATTTTAGTACCAAGTTGTTTTAAATTAATTATTTAATCCATGAAGTTCATCAACAATTTTTTGGTTAGGTTTAGCACAACTACTCGTCGAGGAGCTTGGAGACTCGGTGAATTGAGATTGAGAATTGAGATTAGAGTCTATGGTTGAAATCATTTATATGGCACGGGGTCAATTTACGATACCAACTAATTAATTAATTGTGGTCTATCGATTACCAAACAATAAAAAATAGGTAAACATAGCATTGGTAACATTTTGTACTTCGTCTTAATTGGACAAGGTGGAGCCAAATTGTCATTCTTAACAATTTACATTGTTAAAAAATTTAAAAAAAATGAAGCTATACCAAACCCTATTGGAGGATGATCTGTTAATTTATCATTTCTAATTTGAACTTTTGCTTCGTCAAGGAGATTTATAGGCCCATCTGGCCCAGAACTTCATAGCCATCTTGTTCGCTTACATAATTTGATGCTCCCCGTTAACAGCAATATTTTTTTGATAAACTTAAATTTCTATGTTTTTTTTTTTGTGTGTAGAAAGATTTATTAAAACGCCACAATAACAAAAACTATTACAAAGTGACAAGGCCAAAGCAAAAATCAAACTACTAAAACAGCCAAAAACGAGATTGATAAAGAAAGGCCAAGAATAAGATAACCACATCATAATATTGGTCGAAACACACATGAATCAGCGCAAGAATTTCAAAAATAAAATTACTTCTTGACGACGTAAATTTTTATGGTGTGATTAAGCTTGCAAGGTTTTCCTTGATTTTTTCCGCGTCTATTTTGGAACAGAATAATATCAAATTTTTGTTAAATTTTTTTCAACATTTCTTAAAAATTTTATTTGACTCAACTTAAATTAATGGGTTATCACTTTAGCTGGGTTTCCGAGGAAACCAGACTGTTGCAATTCGTTTTACTTCGCTTGAGCTAGGTTTAATATAATTAGATTTGTTTACAAATTTATTCGTGTTTGTTTTATATTTAGATACTTTTATAAGTTACCAGGTTTTCTATTTTATTAAAATAAGTTACCAGGTTTTCGATTTTATTAAAAAATATTTGACCTTTTAATAGAGTTTTCTTTCTTTAGCCCAATTTTTCGCCCTTCAATAAAAGCTAACAAATCACAACAACTTATTTTAAAGGCTAACAAGTTGCAACAAAATCTAAGTTTGAATTTCTTTCTGGTAGCAAAAGATCGTTAAAATTGTCCAATAAGGTTATAAAATTTTACCCAAACAATTATTTTCTTATAAACTAGAATATATATAATTTTTGGCTAATAATAGGATAAATTACATCTGACCCCTGTAATTTGGCATATTTAATGTTCATACCCTCATTTTTTGTAAACCGATTAAAAAACCTCTACTGTTTGAACAAATTGTACAATTTCTCTCCTCATGCAGGAATCGACATTTTTTTCGGCGAGAAGGCACTGGAAAAGACTAAAATACCCTCACACTAAAAAACGAAAAAAAAACTAAACCAAAACAACAAAAAAAAACTAAACCACCGAGGGACAATCTTCTTCTTCTTATCCTTCTTCTAATTCTAAGCGCCCTAATGAGACAATCCCCGATTAATGATATTTCCTCGCTCTTCCACTTAAAAAAAACCCCGTTTCCCCGATTAATTCTAAGCTTGGTAACATCGATCGCTGGAATTAAATAAGCAAGCGAAGTAATTAAATGGAAGTCTATTCAATAGGGGCGCCGAAGGAAGGGTTGGAGGGATGGGGGGCAGAGGTCGGGGTGATTGGGTATCCAAAAAACACTAACTTGAACCCCAAAATCAACCCAGAAGTTCAAGATCTCGTTGATTCACGAATAGGTTAAAGTAATTCTTTGAGGGAATTTTATCGCAGGATCTCTTTTGTCGCACGCGAAGATCTCCGGGGATGGACTTTTGGTTCTTTCTCCTCATCCGATGACCTAGCCAAGTGGAGGGCAAGCTTCTTCGTGAGAATGATCTTTGGGTGTTGGTTCCTGGAGAAAGGATGACCAGGGACCCGGAGCCGGAACTCCCAAGGACCGAGTAGCTCCTCGACGATAATGAGGATGAAGAGTAGCTCCTGGAGAAGGCGCTACCGTCGACGCATCAAGGAGGAATTGGGAGACTACGATGATGGCGAAGAGGCTTGAAAGAGTCGAGGGAGGAGCAATTATCGCGGCGACCGGGTGGTTGGCCGGAATCAATTCTTGAATTAGGGTTTTGTTTGATTTGGGGATTCAATTCTGGGATTAGGGTTTGGGATCACCTGTTTGATTTGGGGATTCAATTCTGGGAAGAAGAAGAAGAAAGAGGAGGAGGAGGGCTCAGAAGGGAGGAGAGAGAGGAAAGAGGAATAGATTTTTTGTTTTTTAGTGTGAGGGTATTTTAGTCTTTTCCCTTGTCTTCTTGCCAGAAAAAATGCCGATTCCGGCATGAGAGGGGAAATTGTATAATTTGTTCAAACAGTAGGAGTTTTTTAATCAGTTTGCAAAAAATGGAGGTATGAACGTTAAATATGTCAAACTACAGGACACCAGATATAATTTAT